>PVIU01002214.1:0-127221 GCA_004026605.1 Ondatra zibethicus | reverse complement strand
GCTGGTGGACACAAGACAATAACCAGTGCTGTGGGTTAGTGGCTAAGCAGAAAAGTCAGAGTTCGTTGAAATTTCTTCACATTCTTTCTTCCCTCACCAGTCCCAATGCTTCTTGAATATTGTCCCCCAAAGCACCACACAGGTAACATGGAGACCTAGTTTCAGACCTGTGGTGGCTAAGCAGTTTTTCCTGCACGGAAACCTTTTGATCAATGCCTGGCCTACTTTCTGACAATGCATTTTCATGAGCAAAGATGTGCACAGATGTGTGTTCTTCCTTGCCTGAAGATGTATTTAATCTGGTCAGATGGTCAATGATTCTTGATCATATTTGGAAATGATGCTAAAGACTTAGGTCTTCAGGCTAACTCTTTTCAAGCGTATCTTTATTAAAATAATATACAAAAGGAAACACATATTTAATGCAGAAATGTATGCATGGGAATATGTTCAACTACACAGCTGAGCATACAGACCAACACTGGGTGAGACATTATTAGCACCATGAAGCATCAGGTCACTTCCTTGTCCTGTCTTAGGATTGCTGTCAAGGTCAGTCTCCTGGAGTCACCATAATGTGAGTTATTTTACTTCTCTCCAACAAGATTCTGAAACTGTAAGTTTTTTTTATTTCTTTTCTGTATGCGTAGTGTCGTATTATTATTGTACCTCATAATGAATTCTATGGGAAATTGTTGAGCTATGAGTCAGCATTTTGTCCAAAGCCCTGGTATTAACGGAGGAATGGCAGAAAACTTTCCATTCCCAAATGATTTTCGTTTTTTAAACTTACCTGTCACACTTAACCCCTTAGATATACAATTGACCCTGGATTCTTGTGGGAAATCGGACTGTTGTTTATGCCAAAAATCTGTGGATATTCAACTTCCTTACAGAAAATGGAATAGGGTTAGTAAATAACTCATGTCCATATTCTCACACAATCCAAATCAATTTCCATGTAAACAGTTATTGTATGCAGTATTTGAGAAATCATAAAAGTGAAAATTTCTGTTATCTTCAGCATTGATGCAGGGCATTTTTAATATATTTTTGATCTGTGGTTTGTTGAATCTGTGAACACGGAATCCACGTGTACACAAACTACCGAGTATCTGCAACTCTCAGAAGAGAGATATATTTTACATAGAGTCCAGTTCAACAAAGCTGGAGTAGAAAGGTGATCATTTCTCAAGAGTTTAATTAGTTTTTATATGCAGTAGCTAATTTTCAGCCACTTCAAATTTAGTATTCAGCTTCAGATGTCTTTTAGAAAGATACTTCATGGAAATTCCCATTAGTGTTTGCTTAAGTGGGTGACGGATCTTAGGTAAGCAATTGCATCACTCTGGGGAAGAAAAGGAGACAGAGCAAGTAGCAACAGGGAAATTCAACTGATGTGCCAAATAGTCTTGTGAAAGTAGGGTGGGATGAGAACTTTCTGGAAAGTAGCTCCTCTGTTCTCTTGTCCTTCCTTCTCTAGAATTCATAGAAGTGTTTAGTTTCTTGTCTAAAAAAAGCCTGTCTCCAGTTGTTTTATTTGCCTCCGCCCTGTTCTCATCACTCACAGGTAAGCCTGTCCTGAAACATTGCCACACACCAGTTATGAGACTTCATACACCAACACAAAGGGAATCCAGCCAAGTGGAGATTGGGGAAGAGGACAGACCAGTGGAAACATCTGTTTTAATTTAGACAACCAGAGTAAATGAAACAAAAATCATGGAACTCTGATGGCCTCTGAATGGGTGAGAGGAAGAGTCATTGTGGATTGTCTTTTGAATAACACTATAGTTTGATTAAACACAGGACATCCTTCTCTTTGTGATCATGTGTTTTGGGGAGACTTTCTTTGGTTTAAATTTCTTGGCTTCCTATCAAGGAAGACTAACTGCATAAAAGATTTCTGGTGTCTGAAATCTAAACTACAGGGACAGACTACCCACGCTTAGAGTCTACAGTGTGATTTCAAGGACACTAACTCTTCAGTCACATGTTTACTCGAAGTCTTGACCCTCACAAAAGACACTCCTAGTCTTACTAAAATCAATCACTATCTCAAATATTGTTTTAAAATAGAAATTCTGGTACAAAAAGCAACAAAATAAGTTCTAGTTGAATCCCATAGGAAACAAATGAAGGGCGTGGGAAAGGCTGAGGGTTGTGCCTGTCAGAGTTTCTTGAGAATAGAGAATACAGCCAAGGGGAACTTCCCTGATCCTGGAGAAGAAAAGCAAAGCGTTTGAAGTCAATAGAAAGAAAGACCAAAAGGGGTGAGGGTTCAGATGATGGCAGTGAATAGGGAAATATCCACTTTGAATCTTCCAATGATGACTTGGCCTTTAGGGTCTCCGTTTCTTTATCTGTGAAGTAGAACCAATACAAATCACTTTGGAGATTCTTGGTCAACCAGTAGAGATTCTTCCTTGCCAGATAAGTCAACATTTTAATTACAAAATGGTTTAAGTTTGGAATCTCAGGAAATATGTAACATAGCATAATCAAATGATCTTTTCAGCTATCCACTCAATACATCTTTATATTTGCATTTTGACACAGCCTTTGTGACTAGGGCTGAATGCAGAAAAGCAAGGAATATTTAATAAACAAGTTTTCAGAGGTCAAGTAGCCATCTATGTTTCCACGCTTGCCTTTCATTGTGGGTGTCTTTCCCTTTCCTTTTTTGTTTTTCCTCTGTAAGGATGAGAATGGGAAATGAGTCTTTCCAAGTTCATAGCTCATGGACATGATCTGATTCAAAAGACTAAGTTCAAAAGACTTAGTTCAAAAGACTAAGATAACATCATTCTTTTATCATTTTTCCGCATTACTTACTTTTATAAAACATTGAAAGGTAATTTGAGGCTGTGCTTGTGATTAGATTCACAAACGAGAGGTAAATAAACCTATATCCTTGCCGGAAAAGAAGGAAGGTTTTAGGTCACATGTCAATCAGCCGTGGCTCTGATAGCCTCCAGGAACATTCCAGCTCTAGAGAGAGAAGTGGGAGCATAATATTTCATAGGCAGCACCAAGCAGAGGCGAGAGGGAAATGGCTCAGCAGTTTAGAGTGCTTGCAGTGCAGGCATAAGAACTAGCCGTCCGATCCCCAGAGATCCACAGAAATGCCAGCTGGCCTGCCTGTAATTGCAGCTTTGGAAAATGTAGACAGGGCATCCCTGGAGAAAGCTGGCTAGCAAGACCTGCCATATCAGTAAGCTGTAGGTTTGGTTGGGAGACCCTGCCTTACTGAATAACACTTAAGAGCCATTAAAGATGATTCAAGATACCAATGTAAGGCCTCTACATACATCTATACAAGTGTGCATATGTGCTCAAACTCATGCATACTACAACATAAAAAATGAGAATAAATTGACAAGAGGCAGGACAACATTCATTAGCCAGCCGTTCACAGAAATTCCTATATTAAAGTAACTTTGAGGTTGTCTTGCTAACATTAAGTGGCATATACACCTTTTAGGTTACAAAAGTGACTGTCTTCTTTTTTATAGGTTGAACAGATAAAACTCAAACTGACAGAAAATTCAAATTTCAAATCATATTATATTTGTTTCAGTAAGTACCCCATACTGCTTAGGCCATTAAATCACTACAGTGGGTATCCATGTATTAGTGTCAAGATTACATTTCCTTGAAAGAAAATTAGCCCAACAAATAAAACTAATCAAAGCAATAACTCAAAATAACTGAGCAACTTAGTGATTAGGAATATTGAGTTATCGCTAATCCTTTTCTCTCGGAGTTCATCTGAAGGCAGTTCTATGTGTTAACTTACATTTCCTGACATAATTTTCAGTCTCTGTGAATTCTCCTGAAATAAAACATTTTGTAAGTTTACTTCTTAATGTATGAGATAAGCTGTCAACTTCCAACTTGCTTTATTTTCTTTCCACCTCTTCTTTCTGTTTCTCCTTTCTTTTTTCTGGTGAAATTTACTCTTTCAAACTTTAAGCATTGTTTCTCAGCTTTAGTAAGCTGAGTTTTCTTAATTATATTTACCCATGAACACAATCATTGTGTGTGTGTGTGTGTGCGCACATGTGCACATACACATGTCTTTTCCCAATAATGCATGTAGAGGCCAGAGTTGAACATTGAGCTTGCTACTCCATCATTCTTTGCCTTGCTCCATTGAGATAGAGTCTATCACTGCAACTAGAGCTTGCTAAACTTTTGGCTAGGCTTGCTTTTGCAAATTCTAGCAATCTTATAGGGGTTACGGGTATGAATGGCCACGCATGCCTGGCATTTATTCTTATAGGGGTTACGGGTATGAATGGCCACGCATGCCTGGCATTTATTCTTATAGGGGTTAGGGGTATGAATGGCCACGCATGCCTGGCATTTATTCTTAGTTGCTGGGGGTTTAAGCTCGGCCTCCTGCCAGCAGCTTTTACACAATCAGATCTCTCTGAGCATACTATGATCATTACTAAGTTATTCACAAATATTTCACAATCAGATCTCTCTGAGCATACTATGATCATTACTAAGTTATTCACAAATATTTCACAGTTTCCTTTTACACAATCAGACCTCTCTGAGCATACTATGATCATTACTAAGTTATTCACAAATATTTCACAGTTTCCTTTTACACAATCAGATCTCTCTGAGCATACTATGATCATTACTAAGTTATTCACAAATATTTCACAGTTTCCTTTTGTTTCAGGAAGACTGCATTCCCATCTTATTTGCTGTTAGGAATACCAGCGGAAGCAAGGAATCTGAATGTAGGCGACGTGTGGCCATTTTTGAGCTGATGTTTCTAGAGCCATCCTTCTCTTGTGTCTCCTCTTTCCTTCTCCAAGGAGTTATTGAAAGTTCAGTTCACAACAGCTTGGTCTTCCAGTGAGTATGTGACCTGATAGACTGATATGTACAGAAAGTGAGGCGCTAGATGGGGGGAAGGAGAGAGAGGGAGAGGAAGAGGGGGAGAGAGAGATTTTTATTGATTGAATCTACCTATATCCCTTTCCCTCTCATATGGAGGGGGAAGGGGAAGAGTAGATGCTGTTTGATGTACAGGACCACCTAGCTTGATGCAGTGAGATGGCTGCACTACACACTCAAAGACTTTATCATTTCTGCAAATGCTTTTTTCTACTCACCCTTTCAAGGTCGTGCAAGCATGTGCCGTCTACTGATGGTCAGGTCTCCTCCTTGAATATTGCTGATGGAATTCTAGGAAGAATCTCTTTTATTTTCATCACCATTTAAGTTCTTCACAGAAAATGCTATGCTATTCAACGTAAGGGATAAAATAAGTAATTTTTCTCACAGTCAGAAATGAGAAAACTCAGGTATTTCAAAGATAGGCTTATCCTAGATTACAGAGATGGGTTTCTTTTTAATTGCAACCCACAATCCATTTTTCAGATCCTTGCACCTTATAACTCACTATATTCTTTTATTCATTTCACTATTTTAAATTTAATGTATGAGAGTTGGTTAATATTTGCTGGATACTGAAGTAGCCAAGGGTGAGTTTCAATGATTTTTTTTTAAACATGGGACCAGTCCTGTTTTGAAGTATATTAGTTTGCTAGGATTGTCCATGACCAAATACTATAACTAGGTGGCCTCAAAAATAGAAGTTTATTTTTCCATATTTCTAAAGGTTGGAATCCAAGATCAAGGCATCAGTAGGCTTGGCTTGTTTCAAGGTCCCCACCCATGTCATACAGATTGCTTGCTTCACAGAGTGCCATCACGTGGTCTTTTTCTGTATGTCCTATCTCTGTGCTTGGCTATATTTTCTCTTGTCATCAGTACACTAGTAAAATGTCCTAGAACCCACTCTGAAAGCTTCATTTAGAAGCTTAGGCTGTATATCCCCTGGTGGATCTGACAACTGAAGATCATATGTTAAGCCTCTGCTAACTCTGAAGAGGGATGCTATCAGATACCAAATTCAGATTATAGAGCAATTTTACTGACACTAATGATAATTTACTTCTCTGTCCTTCTCTTTTTCCTTTCCAAAGGTTCCTGTGAACATACTGGTGGCTATGACCTTCTAGGGGTTCATATCTAAAAGAAGCAACAGGAGACAGCATTATTACAATGCATTAACTGCCATGCCTTGAGCCCTACAAAGCATGAAGAAGGAATTTTATGTCACAACAAGAGATGAGAAATACAATACCTTACACCCTGACAATTTTCACTTTTCTTCTCAGAAGATATTACTGTGTGATTGCTACTCTATCCCAGGAGACAAAGCATGCAGTATGAAGCACAACTACAGAGCACAAGATTAATGTTCGAACTAATTATCTGGGAAATGAGATCTAAAACAAGATTGTCCTATAGAGTCACCCGCGAGGAGATATTCTCTAAAGATACCACCTTTTCTTAAAGCAGTGTGCTCTTCATATTTGATTGGCTCTGAAGTCTTCCAGACCAGAACGAAGATGAATTTCATATATAGTATGTAATTAATGTTTATACAATTCATATTCATATGCCTGGAGACGGTAAGACATATTTTCATATCGTAATGGGTAAATAATACTTGTTTCTTTCAGTAGGCTTCTTAGATAATTAAATGCATTAAGATTTAATAAAGTCATGATCCAAAAAAAGCAGTGTTTGGAGTTCAAAGGGAGACATAACTATATAGTCAAGAACTTAGGCTCTTGCAGACCAGCTCTGGGGAACCAAAGAAAATGTAGGCAGGAAAGAAAGCCAGGTTTGATAAACAAGTAATACCATCCTCAAATGTGAAGGGTGTTGCATAGAATGTGGGAGGAGATTGCTATGTAGAACCCTAAGAGCTTTCTAAGAAAAGCATATTGTACTAGTGGAGCAATTTCTGCTGAGAACAAAACATCCTGGGGATTTTTAGATGCTGGAAAATTAGCGCAGTTGACATCAGAGTTCCTTGTCGAGCAGAGCAGTAGAGACGGTCTGAGCATCTGGATTTTGATAATGCAGAAGTTATGAAGCTAACAGGCTTTGCTCACCTGGGGAAATTTCTTCCTTTTACCTTTACTTTAAGGAAATTTCCCTACCCTAGTGCGTTTACTCCTAAAGTCTGGTTATTATATTGGCGGTGGGGGTCCCACTGTTTACCAAAGATTTTCACTGTAGCATATGTAAAAATCATAGAGGACATGTATGATTGTGTATAGATTGACAGATATAGGTATAGAGATAGGTAGATGATGACGATATAGATACACAGACAGACAGAGAGGTAGATAGACAGACAGACAGACAGATGGATGGTATGTAATTGTGATAAATACAAGGTCAGAAAATGTGCTATTTTTATCTTCCTTGAATCTGTTGATCAATCACATCAGACATTCAGCAAATATTGAATAAATGAATGAACTGGTGATAGATATGATATGAGCATTCAGAATGAATGAATTAGTGATAGATATGAGCATTCTGATGTAAATGAGTGAGAATGAGTTACTCTGTTCTTAGAATTCATTACCAGAACTTTGAGTATTTGATTTATTTTCACATTTTTAATGAATTATCTTTTGGATCTTAATTGTTTGCAAATGTGTTTTGTTTGCACGTCTATCTGCACATCACATGTGTGCTTAGTGCCTTTGGATACCAGAAAGCTTCAGATCTGTGGAACTGGAGGCACAGATGGTTGTTAGCTGCCATGTGGTGCTGGGAATCAAACCCAGGTCCTCTGGAAGAGCAGACAGGGTTCTTAAATCTCTGAGTCATCTCTGCAGCCACAATATTGAGTATTTTAAATAATTGCATACAGGCAAGGGCCGAAATCATGCTAAAGCTCTTTAGCTAGCAAGAGAAATTCTGATTACCTTACACTATTTTTTGTTTCAACACATTTGTCTCTATGTCTTCTTTCTCTATTTTCTGCAAGCCACCACTACTCTTCCCCAGCCTTTCTCTGAGAAACAAAAGAGGAAGTGAAATTGATTTACATATTACTGAGGTTTTCACAATGAAAGAATAGCGTGGAGCCATTATGCCTTATACATAGCAGAGCCATTTTGCAGTTTCCATAGCCTACTACCTAATTATCAGTTTCAATTGTGTTGAGAACAGAGCGAAATCTAAGAGCCAATCATATCCATAGTCAGAGTTACTGGCAACAGGACCAGCAGCTGGTGAGAATAGTGAGGAAGTGGCTAACCTGGAAGATGCAGGCAGTTTGTGGGTCACATAACTTTCTACTGCTGTTCTATGGAGCTGCCAGCTCACCCAGAGACAAGGGACATCGACATCGTTAAAAAAGATCACACAAGATTGGGAACAGAAGACCACATGTAAACCTGGATCCTGGGAAGGGATTATTGAGAGAAAACCAGAAGCATCAATTTGCTCGCTTTCCCCATCCTCCTGCAAGATGTGTTTTGAGAGCTTGCCAGCATGAGCCAACTATTGTTGCCCAGCAGTCAACCAGAATACAATTTGCTGCCTGAGAAAAAGCAGTGCGTGTGGGAGGGAACACAGCACTCTTTTGTGGGTTGTGGGTCGTTACTGCACAGCGGAGGATTCAGTTAAAGCAAGCATTGCTTCAGCGGCATTTGTAAAGAGAACACCTGACTCAAGCAGCCAGAACTGTGTTTCCCTCCTTTTAATCCTCCTGTTTATTCTGTTCAGTTTGTTCCCAAGGATCTGGGGTATAATTTGATCCTGGTGGAAGATGTGATGTCATGCAAACCAAATTCAAGAGATTGAATTTAAAAATAAAAAAAGAAATAAATGTGGGCTACACAGAAACAGAGGAAATGGTTTTGTGGCAAGGAGGAGAGAGGCTGGGTTAGGCACAGGGTATGTGGCATGTAAAATCTTAGGATCCAGGGGTGTGCTGTTTGGCCTGAGAAGACAAAGCTATTTGCTTAAAGAGAAAGGGGGAAAAAAAGAAAAGAAAAGAAAAAGAAAAACCAGAGGAAAGGGGGTTGATTAAAACAAGAGTAGCCCTCTGACACCAAGGTCCAGTCCACAGCCATTTGCTTCGTTGCTTAGAAGCCAGAAGATGAGCTCATCTAATAAGAAAGCCATCAGAGAAGTGCCACCCTCTATAAGCTCTCGGCTTGGCCATGGGTTGGAATTATTTTCAAATCACCAGTATTCTGACGACTTGTGAGGTCTCTAGGTGATTGTGGTATACCACACGACACTGCTGCCACTTTAATATCGTTAGCAACTCAACAGTTTTCTTCCGTTCTTAATGACCCACTGCTAAATCCATCCCCAAACTGTGGTTTTTAAACTTCTGAAGGTTAACACATTTTCATCGTATCTTCTAAAAGCATAAAGACAGGAATTTTGATCAGTAGATCTTACACGGGGCCTCTTCAGAATTTCTAAAGCTCAGTGTGGCTAGCACAGACTCCATGAAAACCACGCATGCCTTTGTCTGCTTTGGACTGTGAGGGAGTATTTAAGAGCTCAGGGTTTGGATTTAAGAAAACACTAGCATTTACCTTCTACTGGCTCATCGAGTCCTGGCAGATTTGCTTACTAACCTTCCTAATACAATTTCCCCAAAGTCCTATCAAGTGAGAATAGATTAGATTTACAGTACTATACTTCACACTGACTTCAATAGGCTAACAGTGCAAGGTACCCAGTTATCTCTTTCTTTCTCATCAGAGCTACTCTGATTCCTTCCACTCACTTACTCATTCTATTGAATCTTTTGGGGATTCTGACCTTGCCAGCTCTTTCAAATTAGTGCATCTCATTTGACTCCTTTTTCCTTTCTACCCAGCTGTTCTCTAGTCCGTCATGTAGACTCCTAATTTTGTCCTCATTGCATATTTATGGAGCACCTGTCTGTGTGCTAGGGGTTGTGATGAGTCAGTATAGTACAGTATAGTCAGTCAGTATAGACAGTGCTGGGCTTGCTAGGCTCTAACGGCAGATATTCAAATGAATGTACTCAAATACATAGGTAAATGCATACATACCTTCATGTACATATTGATGAGGATGCAAGAATGAGGACTTGGGGTTAGATGGGTAGTACTCATGTAAAAAACCAGGTGATGTTGCCTGCCTGTGTCTGTAATCACAGCACGTTGGGTGAAGTAGGGTGTAGATAGATTTCTGGAGGTCATTGGCCAGCAATCCTAGCTGAATTGATGATCTCCAAGTTTAGTGAGAGATACTGACTCACAAAATAATGTGAGAAATGGCAAAAGAAGATACCGGATGTCACCCTCTGGTTTATACACATAATAGGCATATAACATACACTCATATGAACACAAGCATGCACTACACTATACGACACTACACACGTGTGCACACGCACATACACACACACAAACAGACACACACAGGAAACAACAAGCCAATGTGAAGAGTGTATAACATATGGCTTACTCTTTCTTGTAAATCCAAGTGGAGACTGCTTCAACAGAATCCTTCTGTTACTGTTTGCTCCATTCTTCTACATCCTTGTCCACGCTATGGTTGTAAGTGGTCAATGGATCTAGTTCCACTTTATCATTGCTTGACTCTTTAAAAATGATTTCTTTTATGTTTTGACATTATAACATAATTACTTCATTTCTCCCTTCCCTTTCTTCCCTGAAAATCCTCTCATATACTCATTCTTATGCTTTTTCAAATTCATGGCCTCTTCTTTGTTCATGAATTGCTGATACATACATATGTATAACATTCAATAGATAGAACCTCCTCAGTCTGTGTAAGTTTTTAACTAGTAAGATAAGGGGAAGTTGAGGTCATAGGTGTCACTTCCTTTGTCAATAGCATAAGCTGACTCTTTTCTGTATAAGGGATTTTCTATACCATAAACATTTCCTCATACTTTTGTATAATGATCATAGATTTGGACTATTTTCAATTTAGTATGTGCTGTTAACACATTTATTTATCATTATTTTCATAAGTCTATGTTCTTGTTAGTTTTTGTCATCTTGGAACAAGGTGGGGTCATCTGAGAAAATGTTTCTTTAACTTGGACTGTAGGCATGTCTTTGAGGTCATTTTCTTGACAACTGATTGATGTAGGATCGCCAGGCAAAAGTTGGAAGCACGGGTGGGGATAGAGGTGGGGATAAAGGGAGAGGGGAAAGGGGAGAGGGGGAAGGAGAAAGGAGAAGGGAAGGACTGGGGAGATCCTGGGGGAGTGGGAGGGTGGAGATGGAGGAAAGGTGGATATTGGAGAAGGGAATAAGATATCTACATTAAAGGAGTCATTTTAGGATTGGCAAGACACTTGGCTCTAGAGGGGATCTCAGGTGTCCATGGGGATGTCCCCAGCTAGGTACTTGGGCAGCAGAGGAGAGGGTGCCGGAACTAGCCTTGTCCCATAGTCACACTGATGAATATCTTGATCATCACCATAAAAATTTCGTCCAATGGATGGAGATAGAGACAGAGACCCACATTCACATCAGAGCAATGGAGTGAGCTCCCAAGGTCCAGTCGAAGAGCAGAAGGTGGGAGAAGATGAGCAAGGAAGTTAGGACCTTGAGGGGCTGGTCCACCCACTGAGACAGTGTGCCTGATCTAATGGAGCTCACCAAATCCAGCTGGACTGGGACTGAACGAGCATATGATCAAACCAGACTCTCTGAATGTGGCTGCCAATGGGGGCAGGCTGAAAGGCCATCAATAATGACATTAGGACCTATCTCTTCTGCATGTATTATCTTTTTGGGAATCTAGTCTATATGGATGCACACTTTCCTAGGCTGGGATGGAGTGGGGAGGGCCTTGGACTTCCCACAGGGCAGGGTACCATGCCCTCTTTTAAGGAAGCAGGGGGAGGGAGGAGGGGTGGAGGGGGAGCGGGAGGGGACTGGGAGAAGGGGAGGAAATGTAAATTTTTTTGAATGAAAAAAATCAAAGAATAAAAAAAGAAAAAAAGAATCACTTAGTACAGCATGGTCTTGGCATCCAGACCTTAGGAGGAAGGGTGTCTGCTGCCTTTTCCTTCCAGATGTTGTGCAAGAATGGTTAATATGTACTTTATTTTTTAAATTAAAAAGTAAACACAAAAGCTAGTTCTGTCAGTTTGGGGTGAAAAGATAAAATCGGGAAGGGAACTTGTTGGAGAAAAGAAGCGCTTCAGTGGGAAGGGAGGGGGATGAGAGGGGAGATGAGGTGAAAAGGACTAAAATTCATTATATGCGCATGTGAACAAATAAAAACTCGTTCTTCCACTTCCAAAATACTTGACCTTGAGCAGTGCGCTTGACCTCTCTGAGTTTAGTTTCCTGATTTGTAAATAGCCGCAATAGCTATTTTAGATAGCTATAGGGAGAATCAACAGCTTTCAAGGTTGAAACTGCCTTGCTAAAATGATACATTGTCTTGCCCTCCCTTTTCCATGTGCTCCAGTTCATTTGATATTCCTCCTTCCTCCCCCCTTTTCTCCCTTACTCCCTTCTTTCTTTCCCTCTTTTGTTCCTTTAATAAATTAGTTCAACAGATAATTACCAACGATTCACTGTATATTATTCATAAAGATTAATGTCTATATTTTGCAAGAATGACTATACAGACACATGAGCGCATGTGTGTGTACATGCACAATTACCTGTCCACCAAGGATTTACTCTTTGAATGTTAATCATAAATAACCACAATGACATTAGTTTTAAGTGCCAAGAGAAAATTCGTCACAAGAGTCATTAGATAAGGCCTGTGCTTATGTCTGTGTCGGTGGTATCTGAGAGGAAAACATAAGTAAATAGACATGGATTTACTTAGAAAACATGTTAGTATGTTGTCTTGGTTGATTTTGAATTACCAATGTTTTCTTTCACATTTTCCAAGTTTTCTATAGTAAATAATGTTTGTCAATAGAATAACCTAACACGTTTCAAGAAAACCACAAACTGATAAATAACATGAAAGTGTACATGGTGAAAGCCATAGGTGTGCATGCACCATTTTCTTTTCTTTAGAATTAAATGGTGCTTGAGTTGAATCTCTCGTCTTATCCCTGAAGGACAAATGAAAGCTTTCCAAGAGAGTCTAGAGAATGCCATGCTGGGAGGAGGCCCCAGAGGAATAGAAGGTCAGTGTGAACCCAAGTGAACAAATGTTCCAAGTGAGAGGGAGTCCTCTGATTTAATGACATGATGTATATGTATACCAAAATATCACATCTTAGAAACATGTACCATTATATTTCAATAAAAATTAAAACAAAATGGCAAAAAAATCAATATTTGAGTAAACTTCTAAGTGCCAGCACCATCTACCAATTGGAAGAGTCTAGAAGGGGATGTAAAAAACCAAGGTCTGGTAACTCAGAAGGTTTCATTACTTGGTTTAGTTCTAACATCTGCAAATCCCGAGATGGTATTTTTGAGGTTACAGTTTGCTGCCTTCTACCCCAGAGGCTCACGGGAAAAACCAGCCAGTTGAGAAAGCGTTCAGACCCCGCAGGTCTCAAGAGCAGACAAGCACACATGAGCTAACACTGAGTCATGCACAAAGCCACAAACAAGGCAGAGAAGAGACGTCATCTGAGCAAAGGGAAAGGCGGGTTGTTTCCTTTGTTGGTTAGTGTTTTTTATTTTATTTATTTTTAATTTGGGGGCTTTGGTCGTTTTTAGTTTTTGTGGCTGCAGGAATTCTTATGACCTAAAAGGACTCAGGAATTATAAGAGAAAGCACAGAGCCTGAGAAACTCAGAAGAACATGATGTCAAAACAAGCTGGCTGGCAGTTTGAAAGAACTTGGCTGCTTTTCCATTCGTGCTAAAAAGTCATAAGGAACAGGGAGAAATAAATCTCGGGCCCCTTTTGGCTGGTCGTTTGTCTCCATCAAGTTCTGTGTTTTTATGCTTTGTTCAAATGAGCAAACACTTTCAAGATGAGGCTTTAAGTCTTAAACTCCTCTTCCTTCATGTAGAAATACTAAATGGTTTACTTCTTCCAAAAAAGGGACAGATTTTTATCATCCTCAGAATACAGAGTTACAAATCCGGACTCGGGGTGATTGCAGCTCTCCTGGTTGGAGCCTTGATAGACATGAAGAAGGCACACTGTGACGTAGCTAAGGACAAGAGAAACCCTAATCCTGGGGAAGAAGACAAAGACTAAGGGGTTGGGAGCTGTACAGTACTGTGGAGAACCTGGGTCCAGAGACAAGTGTCGCACCTTAGGGAGAGGCACAGTGTTATGGAGTTCATCACGACAGCATCATTTGTCTCAAGGGACCTCTGAGGTCTGTTGCTTTCAGGCTTCAGATGTCTGTTCCCGCCTCGGCAGGTTAAAGTGGTTAGATTTCCCTGAAGACCCTTTCATGTTCACACCTAGGTTTCACATTCAGGGAAACTCCACAGTTCTTGTCAGCCCTTTGCAGAGTATCCGTGTTGTCTATGAAAATGAGCTTTCTGAGAGAGATAACAGGATTTAAACTGATCCACCCAAGAAGGCTGGGCGAAACTACAGGAAGGTCTCTTCTAAGCTTCAAAAGAGTACTCCTGGCACTAGTTCCTCAGCAAAATACATGCATCCTGGTAGTGTCTTTGTATATTTTACCTCAAAAAGGGAAGGTTCTGAGGCCCAAACAGAATGAATGTGATGGGGGATCAGTAGGTAGGGGACAGGAAGTCACTCTTGGCTTCAAAGTCTTCTGAGTGGGCCCTGGGAAATAACCTATCACATGACATTCAGTAGCCTGAAGACTTGAGGAATCACTTTCCCAAGAAGAATTACCCAGCAGAAACCACCACCCACAGCTTCTTCTTGGCAGCTGGTCTTGATATCTCCCATCATGCCCTTTGGAGAGGTGGAGAGAAAGTCACCCAGCTGTCTCTACTGTGCAAAGGCAATCTCTTTGCACGTGGGAAAACTCTATTACCAGGGGACTGTCTTTCCTTTTCAAAAATCTGTTTATTGTTAATTTCTAATCCCTTGCCTTTAATATATTTTCTTTTAAAAAGAGAACTGTTGCCAATGAAATAAAACTTGGACAGACCCACTGACATGCAATAAAATAATAATATTTCTCTTTTGTTGAGAATTTATATGGGCTGTATTCATTTCAGTAAATTATTTTTCTGGGAGTGACTGAGACTTTCCAGGAGAGGGGCTCTGAGAGAGTGAGAAATTCTAAGAGACAAAACCCGTCTTTTATAGTACCTACCAGCTGAAGATGCTGTGGATATTAATATTCACATTCAGTAATGTATTTATATGACTCTGACTTGGGAAAGGTAATTATCATCTTTCCAATGATTAGTACATATCAGGTCATTTAATGAATTATTTTAAAACTGAATTTGATTCACTATTTGAAATCTCCTTTGAGTAAAGGATTCTACTCCAGTTAAAGTTCAAAATGCTAGACTGTAACTGGACTAGAATTTCAGATTTTTTCCAGCCCATGGTGAAGAGTCTGCTATAGTATATGGTGCTGGCTGACAAAGTAGACCTTTTGGCTGGAGTAAGAGACAAATTTTAAATATGTCTTTTTGTCTGTCTGTATCCAGATGCTACCTTGTAGCATGATTAATAAAAACCCAGAGACAGAAATTGGGGTTCAACCTGAAGGTCAGAAAAGCAAAATAGCCAGCCACTGGCTCTTAGCTCTACTTCAGTCCAAAAATGGCAATCCTGCCTACATGAATCCTCCAAATGAGATTGAACCTGAAATTTGTCTCCTTCTGCTTTATATTCCTCTCTAGTGCTGGGATTAAAGGTGTGTGCCACTACCACCTGGTTTCTATGGTAAACTAGTGTGGCTACTGGGTTTAAAGTGTGTGCCACCACTGCCTGGTCTGTATAGCTGATCAGCACAGCTGTTTTACTCTCTGATCTTCAGGCAAGATTTATTTATTAAAATACAAGTGAAATTGGTGTGGGAGTTCCTTCTGTCTGTGTGTTGCTCTTTTTGGTTAATGAATAAAGAAACTGCCTTGCCTATCGATAGGTCAGAACTTAGGTAGGAGGGGAAGACAGATATGAATGCTGGGAGGAAGAAGGATGGTGTGAGAGACGCCATGGATCCTCTGCCAGAGAAAGACATGCGGAAATTTTACCCAGTAAGCCACAGCCTCTTGGCGATACACAGATTAATAGAAATGGGTTAAATTAAGATATAAGAGTTAGCAAATAAGAAGTTAGAGCTAATGGGCCAAACAGTGATTTATTTAATACAGTTTCTATGTGGTTATTTCAGGGCTAAGCTAACCAGGCGGCCGGGACAAACAAGCAGCTTCATCTTCCTACATGAAATGTTACTGCATTACCTTCCATAAAGGCTGTCCTGTGTTTAGAAAACAGACCTCCTTCTTGCTAATTTGCACAAGCAAGTAATCTGTCCTTTACCAAACAAAGGGCAAAGTTTCATTATTTTGTGATGAGAATTCACAGTAGCCTCTGTTCTTGGTTAAGTGCTTTACACATGCTACTGCAGCTAAGTAATTTTATTTCTCAAGGATTATGATGCTAGTTATAAAAGACCATTAGAAAATAAAGGGTGGAGCCATTTAATTCCTATATTGTATCAGTGTTTTGCCTATATGTATATTTTACACCATGCTTATGCATGGTACAAGAAGGTCAGAGGAGGGTGTCAGTTCTCCTGGAACTGGAGTTACAATTTTTTTTATTATCAATAATCAACATTTATGTATCTTTATATTTTGCTTGCTTATTGCTTATTAATTCTGTGAAGTAGTTATTAATGTTTTGTAATTTCATCAATACTTTACTTTCCTTGACTTCTGTATCATAATAACACAAATTAAACATTTAAACATTTACTCTCATAATTCTAGAAGCAGGGAAGAAAAAATTCAAGGAGTGCACAGATTCAATATCTGCTGAGGGCCAATTTCTGATTTGTAGATGGTCCTTCTAGCTGTGGAAGATAAAAGGCAAACTTGCTCACTCTGGTTTCCCCACAATGTCATTCTCTTTTATGACCTGAGCTGGTGCCCACAAGTCCTTACTTCCCAATGCCATTACATCTGTGATTGAGTTTCAACATGTGAATTTTGCAGAACATAACCATTCCAATTGTGCCAGTAAGTGAGCATTTCCCCAAAGAACCAAAACTGGAACTGGCAATTTGGCTGTAGATTTTACTTCCCCATGCTGTTGAGGTCCCTAGTGCAGCCTTACTTGGGCTCACAAGAAGTTCTTCATGTTTTAGTGTGGCAGAACTTTCCCTTCATCATAGCTATCTGAATGTCCCCATTCACTGCAGCTGCTCAAACACCCAAGATTATGAGATGGGGTAAGGACAAGGACCTTACAGTCTCAGCTTAACCTTCAAGTCATCTAAAAGGAAGCATGTTCATCATATGATATTCTGAAGTGATTGAAAAGCCAGCAAGTGTCTTTGGCACAACTGTCATTCAGATCATTAGGGTCAAAGGAAGAAAGGAGGCAGTGTCATTTACTGGCCCCTGCCTTGGTGCTGGGTCACAAAAATATTTGCACTCTAACAATGGAATTTATATTCAGTGTTGTTTTGGCAATATAAACTGTTGCTTGCAGCATAGGATGTTTCATAAAATAACTAGATGGCTTAAACAGGAATTTATCTCTAACATCTCTAGAAGACCAACCTCCCAGCTCAGTCAGGCTCTGAAGAGGATCATCTGCATAGTAAACTGTGAGTTCTCACAGTCTTTTTAATGAGGGGGAGCAGGGAAGAGGAAGGAGAATTTGGGTTTTAAGCTAGCACCTCCAAAGGAAACAACAATAAAATCCTTACCTGATTGTTCCTAATTTATCCAGTGATGTGTGTTCATCCTTTCTCTGACCTTGAAAGGCCATTGCTAGATGAGCACAAGGGAAGAACATGAAGGATTCCAGATAAGCCACACACTGACACAACACACAGAGCCCAACTCATTTGTTTCCTTTGACAGTGCTTTGCCATACAGGATTGAAAGAGAAAAGACCATCAGTAAAGCAAATAGCTCAAATGGAGCTATAAATCAACTCCATCCCCATCACAGTATTTACTCAAAGGAAGGCATAGCTGATTCAGGTCCTTGCAGTTCAAAAATACATTTTTTGTTATGTGAAGAAAATAACAGCTAACTCAAGGAAACAGAACACTTTTCTCAAAAGCAGTGCTTTATAATGTCATTGATTTTCAAGACAACATCAAATATTTCTGAGACTTAATAAAGTGCAATGTATTTTCTTTTATGAGACTTTCAAGTGTGTGCAATCTTTATTACCCCGTGTGCTTCACATTTAAGATGGAGAGTATCATAATAAGACCATGTAAGTGGATCCTGATCCAAATTACAAAGCCTCTGATTAGATTGCCACACTCCACACTCACATCTTTTGACTTAAGTAATGCTACTTTATAGTTACTACATTATTCTACTTATATACATATGCACAGTATAACATGATTTGCTGGAGGGGGGACAGGAATAGCAAGGGTTTCTAAATTGGTCTGAAGGTATAGTGTAGAGGCAGAAGGATAGGGAATCTTAGAAAGCCATTGAAACTGGTCTTTGCAGTTTCTTAGGGCAGGTCTTAGTTCTACTTTTTACTCTACACCCGGGGCATAGGAATTCCTAGCATTGGGGAACAGTCAACTTCAGAGAGGGAGGAAGGATGGTTATTAATATATATCTATTGAGAGTCTAAAATTATGTTACAGTTAAAGATAAATTTGTGAAATGGGCTCAGGAAACTCATTTACAGCCATGCCTGGCAGCTTCATAGTTTTTAGCAACAGAAGGATCATTTGGGGCCAGGGAAAGAGCTGAGTGATATATCTTGTCTAATGCACCTGCACCCCAGGCTTTGAACCTCAGCATGGAAAAGGATACTTTTCTTGGAAAGAATTATGCATTTGGCTAGGTAATAGAGCTACAATCAGAGACCTCTAAATTACGGTTGATGTTAGAAAATGAACTCTCTTTGTATTTTAAGGTGGTTGCACATTATTTGACATTAAAGAACTAAACATTATATTCAGATAAAATAAAGGTTGAAGATAAGAACCAATGGCGAGGTTCCCAGTATGATACTGTGCATATGTCTTAAGGAGAGCAGTTGTGATGAAACCACCTTGGAACATGATAGAAAAGCAGATCCTTGGATTCTCTTCCAGATCTATCGATTCTTTGGGATGACACCAAGTCTTCTCTTCCTGTGTGGAATTTGTAGCAAAGGGTTCAGAGCTTTGAGGCAAGCATGCTGTATTTTTTTTTCCTGAACTGAACTAAGTCACAGTTAATTGAAAGAAAATCAAGCAGGTTTCTTCTCAAAGACAGGTATGAAACATTTGTGACAACATTTCTTCCATGTCAGTATACTTACACCAAGGGAAGGGTGATTCTGTTGTGCTTTGTGGCCAGTGGAATTATTATCAGTCTCTGAGGATACTATATAAGGAAAGGACAGGCAACAAAAAGGACTCAGGGAAGTTAGTTCACAGTTAGAGGAATCAGGATAGACTGCAATAGCAGAGGCGTGTGACCCTTCCCTGTAGAGCACTATTACCAAATGAAGCAGCTATAGCTAGATTGTCCTTGTCTGTGCTTCACTCAAGTTTTGTTCAGTGGATAAAGACAGATGCTTCTAGCATTGGATCCCAAGACCATGCATGTGTTCAGGATTTAGAAGTTCACAAGAAATACATGGAGCAAGTGAGATGCTATTTCCTGCAAGCAAGTACTACTTGTCTTATAAGAACATACACACCCAGAATCATATATCATATATAAAAAGGAAGGAAGAAAAAGGAGCATGTGGTATAAAAGGCAATTAATTACAGAAAAAAATGTATTTCTGAGAATGATATTTGAAAAATTATAACACTAATATAGAGTTATACATGTTCTTAATTAAAAAAGAACAAATGGAGAAAACACGTGGAAGTTACATGTTATTGACAGATATTCATAGTTTAATATGAAGCAGTGTTTTGAAATCTTGGCACTCTTTGTATTTATTTATTTGGAACAAGAGGTTGTCCTATATGTCGAGAGATGTTTAGTAATATTCTTGAACACTTACCAGTAACAGTAAACACTCCACTCTCCATTCAGGACAGTCTCCAGAATTGCTTAAGGAATTAAATGGTAATTGGTTTAGAACCACTTATGCATAGAGTTCAGGACTTCTAGAAGAGATACTTGTAAGAATGATTTTGAATACATGGGAGTAACAGAAATGTCACCCTTGATCCCAAGTGTCAGGTATGAGCTGCCATGTTTATTAGTACCTGCCTATTCATTGATGCAGATGCAGAACAATATTAATACTTCTTTTTTTTCAGGAAATGTTCTGTTTTTCAAAAGAAGTATCAAAGGAGAAGTTTACGCAAGCTGGCTAACCACTTCTCATTCTTGCTGGTATCACATGGCTAATTACATTTGAAATTGCAATTCCTTCTGAAGGTTAGGAAAGGGAGTTAAAAGAACAAAATGACTGCAGAGATTGTGTTTTCAGTATTCCAATTAGTAAGTCTTAAGAAGAGAGAAAGGTTTCAGACACAAATATTTGGCTACCCTGATGGAACTGGCTCTGGATAATTGCCCAAGATATGGAACCAATGTATCTTGTATGGTACAGCCTATCTTAGTAAAGGAAGAACGTTTGCTTTTCTGGAGTACTAATTCTCAAAGAGTCAGTTCTAGTTCTTTGGCCTCATCACCAGTGTACATAAGTAGGAAAGAGAGGGGCAGCTTTATGTAAGTTTTGGAGGAACTTCTGATGTGCTGTGAGCTTTGAAAATTATGTACTATTGTTGCATTTTCTGATCATTAACCAGCTCAGAGTCAAGGCTGTTACTGAAACCTTCTAATGGACAAAGTTATAAGGTGAAAAAAAAAACTTGAGTCAAGTAATTGGCAACTCTAAAAACAGAAATAATAACAAAAAGGAATAAAATGTGCTATGAAATACAAAAATGGAATATAGAATACCCTAATCTATTAGTGTGATATTTAAATTATTTTATAAGAAGAATAATCTTATAAAGATCACTTATAAATGGAGACTGCAGTTTTGTTTTTCTGCCGTATTAATTACAACACTAGTCAATGGCTTAGGTGTATTCCTAACTAGCTCTTACATCTTAAATTAACCCATTTCTATTAATCTATGTATCACCATGAGACTGTGTCTTATAGGTAAGGCTCCCACATTTTTCACCTTTGGCAGCTACATGGCATCTCCCTGACTCCTCCTTCCTTTCTCCTCTATCTCTGCTTCGATTTCTTGCCTTGCTATATTCTGCCCTGCCATAGGCCAAAGTACATTGTTTATAAACCATGGTAATAAAACACATTCACAGCATGCAGAAGGGAATCCCACATCAATCACCAGCTTTCTTTGTTGATGTGCAAGTTTCAAAGAGGGGGTTTAAAGGTGAAACTTGTTTTCCTTGTTCAGTTAATGTTAGCTAGCCACATTTGTGAGACTTTATAGGTGTAGTATCTGACATTCTTACACAATCTCACGACAAACTCCTTCATCTCCGGCATCTTACAAGCATCCTGCTCCCATTTCGGCAGTGTTTGCTTAGCCTTAGGTGGGAAGTCATTTTGTAGATGTAGCCATTGGAACTGGGCTCCATAAGTCTGCATTTTGATTGGATGCAGCTTCTGTAATGGTCTCTACCTGTTGTAAAAAAGTTTCCTTAATGAGAAGTAGGGCCTACATTTATCTGTGGATGTAATGACAAATATTTAGAATATAATTAGGCATTACGCCAAAGTGGATCACCCTGCACAAAGCACTGCAGGCAACTAAAGAATGCTAAGAGTAAAAGAAAACAAATCAGTTGGTTTTCTAATATGACACAGTATTGAAATGAAAACATACATACAAGTGATATTGTACGGAATGTGTATATTATATTTAGAAATATATATTACTAATGCATATATATGTAATATATACATATATATATAGTGTGTGTATGTATGGATTTAACAACAATTAATGAAAAAACAGGTCAGGGATATGAAAGAGAGCAAAAAAATGTATATGAGAAGTTTTGGAGGGATGAAAGAGAAAGGAGAAGTGATACAATTACAATCTGAAAAATAAAAGAAATTATTTTAAAAATGGTGACTCATTAAAAATAAATACAGCCTGGAGGTCGTGATGCACACTTTTAATGCAAACACTCAGGGGGCAAAGGCAGGCAGATCTCTGAGAATTCAAGGCAGCCTGGTTTGCAGAACAAGACATCCAGTGCTGCCACACAGAAAACCCTGTCTCAAGAACAACAACACCACCACCAACAACAACATGTATATTTGTACCTGGGGGCTGAAATGCTCTAAACTTGTCTAGAGTGTATGTGACAAAGAAATAAGGAAATTATAGTTTGAGTTCTATTATCATGAAGAAGGTGCAAGGAAACAGAGCTTCTAGGAAAGCAGATGTATGTTGGGAGTAGAATTACGTCATTATAGAAATGAATGAACAAAGGGAGCCAACCTGGAAAGGACAAACCAACTGCACAACAGCTGCAAAAATGTCCCTTCAGCTGAGCAGAAAGCATCTCATAAAGTCTCGACGCTCTCTGCTGCTGTTGGTTTTGAAGAGACTGTCAACGGGAACTGATACTTGGGCGTACCCATAGTGCAATGAAAGTCATCCATAACTTGGGAGAAAACTTCCGCATTTGTTAGCTTGTAAGAACTACAGAAAGAAAGACCCAGGGTAGCCATCTGAAGTCTGCTTCATCAAGCAGATTTTAAGAACCTCGGTGAGGAAATAGTCATGACACAGCAGTGCGAGACATCTGGAAGGGAAGTCTACCGGAAAGACCGCATAGCTCTTAGAAAACAGAAGGCAGTTTGCATTGTAAAGCAGCAAGTGGCCTCAACAACAAACAAGGACATGATTTTTAAAATTACAGTGCTGTGCAGAGAGCTTGCTAGAGTGGTCAGATTTTTCCTGTTTAGGACAGCAGTCTCTCCTTGTTTATAGGAGTTGAATTCCACGATTCACAGGGGAATGTATGAAACCATGGACAGCTCCTAACCCTACATCTACTACATTTTCTATACATATCTACCTACGGCCTAGTTTAATTTATAAAGCAGGTGTAGCAAGAGACTCTCAATAATTAATAAGAAAACAAAATATCAGTAACCTGTCATAAAAGTCACATGAATGTCACTAATTTGAAAAATGAGGTAACTATAAAGTGACTAATTCTAGAAATGGTAATCTCTGTTTGGATTTGGACATAAAATGTTCAGAGAGGTCCGTGTATGAAAGGCCCGTGCTGCAGCTGCTGCGGTTGAGACATGGCTCGATAATAAGGCTGCTCATATCATTACTGTGTCAATCATGCTTGCTGTTCCTACAAAGTTACAAAGCACACTTAACCTCAGCTTTCAACAGCAGGGCAATGGCTAAATCTTATGGAGTGTTCAGTGTATGCCAGATCCTGAAACACTTTTAATACAAATATATGTGATTGTACACACTTTATTTTTTTATTAAAAAATAATCTAGGTTGGGTACTGCCAAATTCTCAAGTCAGAAATCATCATAATGGAATAGATTTTAATTTTGTATGGAGATAAGTTCAGAAGCACTTGGAAAGAAATAATTTGAAACGGAATGGTCAAAAATGAAAAGGAATGTTCTAAAATTCAAATGACCAAATCACACAATCTATAGCTGGGGTTTTGACAAGAATAGTTTATGTTACTTGGTACCTATGCAGTGTTTCAGTGCTGTCAAATAAAAACTAAATCAATCACATCTTACTACATTTCACATGATAAAGCCCCATGATTATGCTAATTGGTATAAGCTAAATTTAAAAAGCAGTAACTCTGGCTACTCTAAAAGTGTGGCCATTTAGCAAAGATGACATTTTGTTGAAGCTGTGCCAATGCATATGCAAAATTCTTATTTGGATTGATTTATTCCAGTTTGAATCTGAGTGTGATTCATGATATGCACAAAATTAATCAATGCAGGCACCTTTAAAAATATTCTTAAGAAGATGTTACTTTTGGTGACAGTACCCAGGCATGAAAACTGAGACAATGAATTCTATGTGTAATAAGAATGAAGGTTTTTAATGATTGCATGGCTAGTCTACAATACATAACCTACTACATATCTTACAACTATAAGTCTGTTCTATCCTTAAACAACCACATACTACATATTACTGTATCTTCTTGATAGATTGGGGACAATAATCTTTTTAAACAGTAAATTATGTGGCCCAGGCTTACATATATCTGTTTTACTTATGGTACTATAGCTGTGAAGAGACACTCCGACTAATTCTTATCAAATTGGCAATTATTATCATAGAAATCATTTATTTTGGGGCTCGCTAACTGTCTCAGAGGGTTAGACCATTATTGTCATAGTGGGAGTCAGGGTGGCAGGCAGTCATCGTGCTGAAGAAGTTACTTTGGGTTTTATATCCTGATCTGAATAGGCAGCAAGCAGAGAGAGAGAAGGAACCTGGTGTCAAATTTTGTAACCTCAAATCCCGTCCCAGTGACACATTTTCTCCAACAAAGTCACACCCACTCCTAACAAGGCCATATCCTCTACTTCTCAAACAGTTCACCATCTGGCCTAAGCAAGTAAATAAATGAGAGTGTGGAGGCCCTTCTCATTCAATGTGATTTCCATGAGATTAAGTTGGGATTCAACTAAGAAGTGCATGGGTTCTCCACTACTTTGAACTAATACTTTTTGGTTGGAAACTCTTAACATCTACTTTTGAACTACTTTTGCATGAATCTGCTTGAAATGTTTTCCTTCAAAGAATATGGGCCTTTTGTGTATTGCTGAAGTATTTTTATGACATTCTATGTTAAAAGCAGCCTGGAAAAATGAGAGCATATTTATGAAAACTTCAACTTTGTCACAGTGCTTTCAAATAGAAATATGATTATTAAGATTATTTTTTTTATTTCATCTTTTATAAATTGTATAGTTGATTATTTTTCTCTTAAACTCTTCAAGATTAGTTCTTGGCTCTATCACTTACTAGTTCTATGGCATTGCATGATGTTCTAATGCTCTCGATTTCGGCCTTCTCTACTGTGTCACATTAACCTTAGCAGTAATGACACTGTATGATCTTTGAAATTGGCATATGTAGGTAAGAGAGGTGGGCAGCTCAGCACATGTGGAGAACAGAAGACAAGTTTCAGGACACACAATAAAAACATTAAAATAAGTTGGGGAGTTCACACCAGGTGCTAGCATAGTGACTAGTATATAGCTGATGGTCAAATAGATGCTATCTAGCTGTTGCTGTAAAACAAAATTTCATTCTACTTAGTGTCTTTGTAAAATATGAAAATAGAATGTGACTGAGACTTTTAGCTGTCCTCACCAGTCTAAAGCCTTGATGTGTCAAGGCTGATGGCATTGCTAGCCTGTCTAACAGCCACTTCAAAGGCTATGCCTGTCTCCTATGGGGAAAGTAATAATGGCAGTCACTCAATTCACCATCTCCCTTGCAGCTAGAGAATGGGCACATGACCTCTCCTGACTCCTGATGGAACCTGAAGATAAAGTTTCAGAAACCTAAATCTGAGTTTCTCTACTGGAATTTGTTTCTTCCTAAAAAAGGAAGCAGGAGAGAAGAAGTTGTCCTCTCTTAATCTTTTGGAGAAGCAGGATACACTGCCCAGAGCAGTGGGAGTCATCTTGCGATGACTGTCAGGACTGAGCACGCAACAGAGGGATGTGTGTCGGGGGCAAAGTGCCACAAATGACCTGGGTAGGAACAACAGGAAGTTTTCCCTCACAGCTCAAGTCTAGAGAGCTGAAATCAAGGTGGCAATAAAGCCACATGCGTTCTAAAATGTGTGGATAAAATTTTCTCCACATGCTTCAGCTTGTAACTACAGCCTGTGCCTTGAAGTGGTCTTCTGTTTATGTGGTCATGCCAGGCCCTCTGATGAGCAGGTTTTGTGTCTGACTTTCCTTATTATTGTTATTTATTATTGTTGTTTTTCATGGAAGGAAGGTACTTTTAGTATAATATAGGCTAATAGTTTCACTTTAGATTAGTGACTTCTGTTAAAGGTAGCATGAGATGCTATCCGTGTTATCAAAATCAGTTTAAGACATGATTTTTCTTAAAAAGAAATTTATGCTTATGCTCGGTACCGACGTCAAGGGGTTCATAACGACCTGTAAGTCATTGTATGGACTCCATGGGCACCTGAACTTATGCTTGCTCACACCTGTACACACACACACACATGCACACACACACACATAATTAAAAATATAATAAATCTTATAAATAAAACTTCCAATTATTCATACTTGCCTTTTTTCCCTAGATTAAATTTCCAACTGAAATAAGCAAAACATGATCAATTCATAGAATAAACTTTGAGAACTGATTTTGATATCATCTAATTCAATTTTCTCATTGACAACGTTATATTCTAAAATGGCGGAGTCAGACCCGTTTTGCTTTGTAATCCAACATTCTTTTAAAAACATAAACACTTTTATTGTCTTTTCTATTTTTTTTTTGTTCTTGCTCTGATTCTCAGTCTAATCGGAGTATGTGTTCTTTTCATCCTCTTCACTCTTTTCAGGCAGCATCCACGCTTTCAGAGGTGATGAGAGTGGACCCAAGGCATCTGCAAGTATCAGGGATGCCAGTGGCCTACTGAGGCCCATCTCAGAGTCACTAGGTTGTACAATTCTCTCCCGTGCTGTTAGGTTCTGCACTATTATCTTGCCTGCTTCCAGCCTGATGATTATGCCTCCCTTAGAAATCTCACAATGTCTGTTTGGGGTACCTTTAAGTAGAATGCCACCCTAGTGACACCTTCATGTCATTCTGTCAGTAACTTCAATTAACTATAGCCAAGTGAGTGTCTGATGGGCTGTGGGAAAGAGGCAATTTCTAGATTGTGGCGAACTTTGGTTGTTTTAACAGCCCTAAATTCTTTTGTAGAATCCAGCTGAAGGAACATACTGTTTTTCATCTGGTCATAGAGTGTGTGTCTTCCACATGCCAGCTTTCTGCACTGGAGCATTTACCTTTAGAAGACCGCCTGCTACTTTTATGCCAGTAGAAGTGTTATTAAATACAATTTCAAAGTCAGATAAACAATTCATTTTGTGGCACATTCAGGGCTAAAGAGTTTTGTGAATGCCAAATTGCTTCATGCAGGTTCACTCCAGGGAAGCTTTCTTGGTTTTTATCTGCTCTCGGCAGCTAATTTCGGAATGTAAAGCTGTCCTACACTTGTGAACCAATTTTATATCATCTATCATCTATATTCTATTATTTTCCTTAGCATTTAAAAAAATCTCACCAACAGAGAAGGAATTCTATTCAGTCCTTTTCATCTTATTTCAGCGGAATGTCTCCTTTGTACAAAGTGAAACGTTTCTTCAAAAAAGGTTTTAGTAAATAGAATTTCTCTTCTGTGTAACAGAGTACACTCAACTGTTTAGAGATGAAGCAGTGGCTTTCAGCAGTAGCCTGTCACACAGTAGACTGTTAGATCCTATCATCTGATAGTTTGCAAATCAAATTATACTTTGCCCCTGGAGTTGTCTTCTTAATGAAATATGACGGTGCAGAATGAAGGAGAACTGGGGTTGTGTAGTCAGATGGAGGGAGAAGTAAGAAGAAAGTCAAAAAAGTGCAAGCACTTGGCAGGACTGGCTTGTGAGCCAGTGAGTAGAAAACAGAATTCACAGACAAGTAAAATAGGGCACAGAGAGTAAAGGCTGTCTCTGTGTCACAAAGCAAGCAAGAGTTCATTACCTCTTGAGTGTCTTGCCTGTGTTTTGTTTATCACACACACAGCTGTGACCAGGCCCATTATTATTATTTTTTTTAACCAACATACCCTCTTCTTATAAGTACAGAGCCATAGAACTTGTTTTTTTTTTTTTTTTTAAACGAGAACACCTGGAGACAGAGGATGAAGTTGATAGTTTCAATTCTTTTTCACCCTGTGTGTTATCATCCTAAGGTCCAGTAACTTTCCTTTAAGAATAGTAACATTAAGAGTAAATATTGCTCTGCATGGTAAATATAAAGATTAAACATAAAGTGCACAAAAGAGTCTTGCTGCAGTCTGGCAATAAAAGTTGAAATTGTTATTAGATATTTTTTTAGAAAAGGATGTATAATTTTATATTGATCCATGCACAAAAACATGGAAGATGATAAATGACCAAAGTCTCCATAATTTCATCTTTTATTACTTCCAATCTATTCTTCAAGTCATTTTTCAAATCTTCTTATGTTTGCATTGGGAATACAAAAGGAAAATAAAGAAACCTTATCTAAAGATTCTGAAATTCTCCTGAGATGTTTTAGTAATGGAAAGCTGCCACCATTTCTTAGCAATTAACTGTGACATCTTCTTAGAACAAATCAACTCTTCTTGCTCAAACAGTTTAGGACACGTGTATGGTGTTCTAATAATATCATTAATTTTTCTTATAATCACATTTTTGTTATAACACAAGCATGATGCAAATGGTTCAAATGACAGGTAGGCATGCTTTTATTGTCTGGTTTATCATCTTTAATCAATCAACCACACTCTGCTATGTGTGTCTTCAACTTCTATTTAACCCCATTGCTACAGTTTTAGCTTAATTTTCCATTATTTTCTCTTAACTAAAGTAGTTTTCTTGGGGAATGAGACCTAAACACAGGTAACAGACTAATCTTTTCACCTTCTTCCACTGTGGCTTCCAGGAAGCAAATTCAGGTTATTAGCTTTGCATAGCAAGATTTTTTTTCTCAACTGAACCATCTCACTAGCTCATTGTATAAGGTTCAGGAGAGCATTATCAAAATGTTTGGGTCACAGAAAGATTTGAAAGTAATATGCTCCCGGTTTTGAAGAGGGAGGAAGGGGCCGTGAGCTAAAAAAATGTCGATGACTTCTAGACTCTGGAAATGCAAGAAAACCGAGCTTTCTCTGGGGTTTCTAGAGTACTTGCTGATAGCATGATTTTAGAAGATAAAACCATGTAAGATTTTTGAACTCTAAAACTATAGACCATATACACTTTCAGATATAGTAGACAATGCCAAAATAATTTGTAATATAACTGAATCAATTTATGCAATCACCAACTGAAATAAGATTATATTTTTGTGATCCAAATTCTTGATAATACAGTGTTATTTATATTTTCTATTTTTGCCTACTACTATGCTTACTAAGGAAACAAATTTATGTTGTTGTCATGTTTAAAGTATGTTCTAGCAGTCATAGGAAGCGAACATAACTACCTGGATGCAATGTCTAGCTATTCACATACTTCAAATGGAAAGGAATCCTGGAATAGGATGGTGAGTATGGCAAAGTTTGATGCCCTTAACTGGAAAAACCCAGATTATTCTAATACACTGTTATTACAAATATGGGAATTTCATGCCACCCAGTGGGAACTACAATTTTGATAGAGATAATTAAAATTTTAATGCTAATTTTTTCACAGATGTAGAAGAATGACTTTAAAGTTCACATGGAAGCATAAGACATTACAAAGAACTCAAACAATCTTGGGAAGAAAAACAAAACTGGAGGTGTCACATTCTATGACTTCATAGAACATAATATACAGTTTTAATCAATTTGTCATCATGTTGCTATGTAAATAGATGTCTTGCCCAATGGTGTAGTAGCAGACTGCTTGTCAGTTCCTGGGTGCTCAGACCCCAAATAATCACACAGAAACTGTGTTAATTAAATCACTGTTTGGCCCATTAGCTCTAGGTTCTTACTGTCTAACTCTTACATATTAATTTAACTCATTTCTATCAATCTGTGGATGGCCACATGGCTGTGGCTTACCAGCCAAAGTTCTGGCATCTGTCTCTGGCTGAGCTACATGGCGTCTCTCTGATTCCACCCTTCTTTCTCCCAGCATTCAGTCTGGTCCTCCCCACATAGCTCTTCTTTGCCCCACCCTGCTCTGCTGTAGGCTCAAAACAGTTCTTTATTTATTAATGGCTATCACAGCACACAGAGAAAAACCCACATCACCTCCCCTTTTCTGTTTAAATAAAGAAGAAGGTTTTAACTTTAACATAGTAAAATTACATATAACAAAACAGATATCAAATAAAAATTAAAGTTACAATATTTATATCTACTTTATATTTTATCATAACTAAGGAAAATTATAATTATACCTATCTATTTATTCTTCAACTCCATCAAAGACTCCAGAAGGATATAATATTACCTAAGTTAACAGGAAGTACATTGTACTTTCAACACTCTAAAAATGACAGAGACATCTTGCTGCCTGGACAGTCACCAAAAGTTCTTCTGTACTGTTGGAGCATCCATATTCAGCCTACTGACCCATAGTATCTGTGTCCTGCAGAATGTCTAGCAGACTCTTTCATGAAGGAGAAACCCCAATGGATCATCTTACCTTTAGACAAGTTCAGCAGTCATTTCTCTGTGGGTCCTGCATGTCCAGTTCATCAAGTAGTCCAGGCAAGAGAAGTTTCTTGCCCAAATGGATGGGATTTGTGAGCAATGTACTGCAGCTTGCTTGGTGTGTGCCTGGAAGTGTGCCTGGAAGGTGTGCAAGCGGCTCTGCCATGCTGGACAGGGTGGGGCAAGCAGATAATGCTGTATTATCCCTAGCAATGATGCAGGTTAAGTTTTAAAGAAGTGCTTAGCATTTTAAGAAGCTGTCCTAGTCAGAAAAGGCTTACAGATACACAATAAAAGCAGATTCAGATAGATAATAGACCTCTAAATGGGTCACATTGTTGGATAAATGTATGTAGGCTTGGGAAAGAAAAGAAAAAGAGTATACAGAGTTGGAAAAGAAGTAAATTGTTAAAAAAAATAAAATAAAATCTTTAAAGAGACAGAGTACAGACAGTCATAGATTTAAAAAAAGTAAAAAACAATAAGCCACGTAAAGATGGAATATACACAGAGAGTCTGGATTATGTATACCATTGCGCTGTCTTTGAATTTTTGTGACTACAGAGAGACATTTGATTCTGGGGACTGCTAAGCTAAGCCAACATATACATTTCAAAGGTATCTTGAATTCAAAATATAGGTCTAAGGATATGTTGCTTTGAAAAAGAGGTTCTTTTTTTGTTTCCACAAAGGATAAGCACCTGTGGATTGCTTGCAGACAAATATGGTTTGATGGACCAAGACTCCCTGAAAGGTCACCTTGAACACCCCACAAAAAAATCACTTCTCCCAATAAACATCAGGAAGCAGTTTGGAGAGTATAACACCCAAATTTCCAAATTTTGTTTGTAAATGTTTGTTTACATTTAAAAGGGAATATGCTATAGAGATTTGCATTGATATGGATCTTGGCTTATTGATTCAAATTTAAGGTCAACTTTGTTGTATGTATATTTCTGCTCTTGGTTAAGGTATTGTGATTGTGTAGTTCATTTAAAATGTAATGTAAAATTAAGAAATATAGGTTAATAGATAGTCATCTTTAATAGACAAACTTGTAGTCAGTTAGATTTTCTAGATGGACAGATATGTATTTCAATCAGATAGGCATTCTTCAAATCTTTCAAAGATTATAGAATATGGCATTTAGAATGTTTTTAAGAATTTAGGACTTATCGTCACAGTGAGACACATCTTCACCTGGCAGAACAGCTCTAATCTACTTTAAGAGGCATATGGGCATCAAAGAGGTTCTTTATGGCTTTCGTTAGCCTTATACTCTCCAAACTGCTTCCTGATGTATATTGGGTAAAGTGATTTTTTTGTGGGTGTCCAAGGCGACCTTTCAGGGAGTCTTGGTCCATCACAGCCAATCCATGTTGCCACCAAGCAAACTGCAATACATTGCTCATAAATCCCATCCAAATACTCAGCCTCCCAAAAGAGCCAGAGGTCACCCTGGCATCATGGCCCAGAAAGCCTGCATTTCAAAATGGCTTTTTTTCCCTGTTGCTGCTGAGTCAGGAAAACCTCTCTTAAAGGAGTTGCAACATGATGCTGGCAAACAGCAAGAAGCTGTGTTAAACTGTGTATTGTTGTGTCTAGAATTCCTTCTCAAGCCCTCTCAGGTTTTAAGTGGATTTTAGTCAACCACATTGGCGTCAATTTGTAGTAGCAGGCTGACCCAAAATAACCAACAGAAACTGTATTAATTAAATCACTGCTTGGACCATTAGCTCTAGTTTCTTATTGGCTAACTCTTACATATTAATTTAATCCATTTCTATCAGTCTGTGTATGGCAATGTGGCTGTGACTTACCAGCTAAATTTCTGGCATCTGTCTCTGGCTGGGCTACATGGCATCTCTCTGACTCTGCTCTTCTTTCTCCCACCATTCAGTCCAGTCCTCCCTGTCTAGTTTTGCTCCGCCCTGCCCTGCTCTGTTATAGGTTCGAAGCAGTTCTTTATTCATTAATGGTAATCACAGCATACAGAGGGAAATCCCACATCACAATGGGAAAAGACAGAAGCCTGGACACAAAACTACACACAGTTATTGCCAGTTTGCTTTTGGCGAAACTACCACAAATACACAATGAGCGAAGGACAGCCTGCTTAGAGAGTGCCCCTGGCAAACTAGTTATTTATGTGTAGAAACATCAAATTTGATTATTATACTGTGTACAAAGGTCAACTTAAAAGAGATTAGATACTTAGATGTAAGCCATGAAATTGTAAAACAACTCAAACACGCTTAGAGGGAAATCTCCATGGCATTGGCATACCTGAAATATTTCTGGATATGACTTAAAAACAAAGGTATCAAAACAAAAATAGACAAATGGGACTTTCTCAGACTGAAAAATGTTTTCACAGTAAAAGAAACAATTAACAGGTACATCAGAAGTTACAGCAAATGTGAGATGGATTTCATTGAAATGTGAAATACTGGAGAAAACATGTATTTTCAAAGATGCTCTGGACAATTGAGATTTACAGTGAGGCACATTAAATTGAATAACTACCCACCATATGTAACAAATAAATCAACTTCAGATAGTTTGCAGATGTAAATATAAAGGGGGCTCAACAAAGCACATTAAAAACATCATTTTGTTTTGTGGTTGTTTTTGAGACCATATAGCCCTGGCCTGAACTCACACTCTCTAAGAAGCTGAGACTGGCCTTGAATTCTGATCCTCAAACTCTCCATCTCCATTTCTTCAGTGCTATCACAAAAGGCATACATCAAAATCAGCTTTAAAGTACATTTATAAATAGTGGATATTTCTTAAGTAAATGAAAAATAAATTAACCACAAAGCAAATTACTGACATGGTAAGGAAATTTTTAAAAAAGGATAAAAGATATTTGTAACACATAGTTGTCAAAAGGCTTATTTCAGAACATGTGATTATGTAGGACAAAATGAGAAGCACAAAAAAGAAAGACAATAGAATATTTAGCAGAAGGCTTGAACTGTACAAATAGAAAATTTGCATGACCAATGAACGTTTAAAAATACACAGTGTCTATTTTAATCAGAAGCAAAATTAAGCCTAACCACTAGAGCAAACTGGCCAGCAAAAATAGAAAATATGACAATACTATTCTCAAGGATGTGGACCAAGTAAAACAAACCTTATTTTTATTGGTTGTCTTATATCAAATGAGTCAATTACAGTAGAAAGTATGTTGACATTATCCAATAAAACTGAAGATTTATGGGCTCTGTGGTTTACTTATCCTGGTGTTGGAGAGTATCCCAGAAAATCCACCTGAGAACCAATGATGCATGCCCAAGAACAGTTAAATCAGCATTATTTATAATGACCAAAACAAAAAGTCTCTCAACAAGAAAATGAATAAATAAATGTTAAGATAGCCATAAAAGTGGTGTAGGAGGTCCTTCTGTATTTGGGTTGCTTTCACTGGTTAATATAGAGACTGCCTTGGCCTTTTGTTAGGGCAGGACTTAGATAGGCAGGGAAAAGAGAACAGAATGCTGGAAAGAAGACACAGAGGCAGAAAGAGCTGCTGCCATGAAGCTGCCAAGTCAGACACCCTGAATCTTTCCTGGTAAGCCACGACCTCATGGTGCTATACAGATTATTAAAAATGGGTTAAATCAAAATGTGAGAGTTAGCCAAGAAGAGGCTAGATATAATGGGCCAGGCAGTAATTTAATTAATACAATTCCCGTGTAATTATTTTGGGGGTTAAGCTAGCCAGGCGCCGGGAACGCAGCCCTCTCGCCTCTTACTACATAAAAAACACTTGTATACAATACCAAAATATGAACAAATTTGAGTCATATTCAAGAACATAGATGGCAAATACAAGATATAAAATAATGAAGATAATATGATTCAAAACCAGTTGAGGAATAGTGACTGTTCCACACCCAGGATGGTGCACTATCTTTCATCGTTCTTCTATACCATTACAAAACATTTGTTTTTGAGCACAGTATCTCATTGTCCATAGCCTAGCTTACTCAGAATTCACTAAGCAGTTTAGTTTGATTTTGAATTCAAGATCTTCTTGCCTCAGCTTCCTAACAGTCAAACATGTGCAAACAATCTTTAGGAAATGCTTCTCACATTTTATAATTTATGGGCTCTACTTTCTTTATTGGAGGTATTTCTATCTCATTTAACCTGGGAAGTATGTGCCATACACTTAAGAAATACTATTGGTGATGATTATATTAGGCAACAACAGTCACAGAAATATTTCCCATCATTCATATATTTCTTACAATGTGGCATTTCTCTCATTAATAGTTGACATTTATGTTTTTTTGTTTCATACTGGTTAGGATGCTGCTATTCTGATGTTCTAATTTGTCCCTGATGTTGAGTCACCTTCATTCTTATTCTCTTGGGATGATCTCTCTTGGAACTTAATCACAGTACATGAAACAGTCTGAAGCATCCATATCCCAGATATATTTCTGAGTTCATAACTTGGCACTACTCCCCAGATGGCTGTAAGCGAAATCCACCAGATGTGTGAGTGAGTGAGAAAGCCTTTGAATTGTGACTCCCAGTTACAGAATCACTCCGAGTTTCACTCTCTGAGGCCAGGAATCACAAATCACAGAGTGGAAAGCACCTAGCCTACACTGCCCTGTCTGAATCCCTGTTCTCCTGAATCTACAAGTGTAATAAAAGGAAGTTAGATTTATATCACTCAGCTGGAGTAACTTGTGAAGCAGCCTAAGTGTGACTGGAAGATAGTCACATACCAGAAGTTGAGGGCAACCTAATCCAGAAGAGATTCCATTTACTCTGGGCAGCATATCTAAGCCAAAGTGGGCTTCTAAGAGAGCGACAGTGAAGATATGCATTATGAGGCTACTCTGTGAAGCTGTGCAGTAATGACATTTTATTAGTTGCTGAAGAATGTAGATACTTCTATTTGGCACTGGGAGAGTCAATAATGCTGTAACCTATGGCAATGTGGATAACAGGAGATCAAGGTTAACAAATTTTGAAGTAGCTGAGGAGACTGCTATAAATACCACCAGAAGAAAACATCCTTCTCTCATTGCCAAGACAGTTTGAGAGAAACCCAAAAGGAAGAAGTGGTTAAATAGTAAGGACAAAGGACTGTGTAAGTTCAAAGTTATAATAGGATCTCATTCTCATCTTCTCTAGACTTCAAAAGTGTATGAATTTTAAAAGATGGGTTTTAGTCAAAAATCACAGTTAGGGAAGGGAGATGAGATGCTTTGTTTAAAATTTCAAAGTTTTATAAGCAGTGTCATTATGGAGCCTCTAAAGATACAAAAGTTCCTCTGAATGGGGATGTCTTGAAAACGTTCAACAATAGCACTTCAAAGAATTACAAAACTCAATAGAAGTCTAATGAAGTGCCAAGGTAGAAACATCTTATCTTGATAGAATTTTTATGACTTTTGTTTAATGATGTGGCTTATAAATTTATTCATAAATGATTAGTTGGATGGCTCAATCAGGCAAGTGCTCACATCAAAAGCAAGAAGACCTGAGTTTGATCCTCAGCACCTATGTAAAAAGTCAACAACACTTCCAATACCAGCAGTGGGGAGTTAGAACCAACTGAATCCCTGGAGCTTCTAGGCCAGAGAAACAGTTGATGAGCTCCAAGCAATTGAGATACTGAGAGACAGTCTCAAAAGGAAGTGAATGCTATTGCTGATGATGACAACTAAGATTTCCTCTAGCCTCCACATGCACTCATAGCTGTACGTGCGCACAAATGTGTATGGGGGGGGTGTGCACACATATATACACACATGAATTGTAAAACAAAAAGGGAAAGAGTTAAAAAACACAAAAGATAAAGTACAGTAAATAAATCAATGCATGAGAAACCCCCAATCTTATTTTAGGTTGAGTTATTCTGGACAGAAAAGGAAGAGTATAAAATGAAAAAGGGGCTTCTGGAATTCCAAATTCCAGTTGGTGTCTGAAAGCTATGCTGAGGAAGTTCTTCAGTTATAACAGCAACCATTTGCTATGGACACAGGCAGGACTCAGAGGTACATCCTTGAACTACAGAAAATATTTCCCAAATAGGAGTGTAAAAATATTGTATATTTATTTCATTTTATCATTTTGCATATATAAGTATTTTTGCCTGCATGTATTTCTATGCACACTCTGTGTGTCTGGTGCCCCCAGAGGTCAGAAGAAAGTCTTGGATTTCCTAGAACTTGAGTTACAGACTGCAGTGAGCCACAATGTGGGTGCTGGGAAAGGAACCTGTGTCCTCTGGAAGATTAGCTAGTGCTGTCAGCTGCTAAGCAATGCCTCTAGTCCCAGTATATATAGTTTTATTATTTTTGGTTGAAGGAAGGATGATTGAGAACTTGGAATACTGAATAAAATCTTTGTTCAGATGTTAATGAACAATCTCACACAGAGACTGAAGTTTCTGCCAAGGTTTTGTGAGTTTCCAAATATGTTCATAGTCACTGTCTTCAAATAGAAGGTTCTCAGCATAACAACAGACAGTAAATCATTTCAATCATCTTTAAAAACGTCATATTCATGTCTAGCCAACCGAATTATTAAAGGGAAATAGTAATATATCTGAGAATCTCAGTGTTACAAATTGGAAGATTGTATATGTAAGGCAAATTGGCAGTCCAACTACAAAGTTATTTTGATATTTTATCAGTCCTTGGATATTTACTTTCGTCATTATAAAATGGAGGCAATTAAAGATTTGATGTGCAAGATTTTAATGAAGCCTTGTTTTTTCTAAGTTTTTAAAATATTTATTTTTATCGTGTTTGTGTTTTGCCTGCATTCGTGTCTGTGTGGTACCACATGTCTGCAGTACCATGCAGTTTAGAAAAAGGAATCAGATTCCCTGGAACTGGAATGTGGTGAGCTGTCATGTAGGTTCTGGGGATCAAAATTCTGAAAGAGTGGCCAGTGTTTTTAACTCCTGAGCCATCTCTGCAGCCCTCTGCAGTGATATTTTAACAGAGGCACCCATTTTTGTTTTCATTTAGAAGACAAGGAAATATCAATAATAAAAGTAGTACTTTAATTCAATAAGTAATATGACTATAATGTAAGATGAAAAACAGAAATCATGAAAGAAAAGAAAGCTCAAAAAATGAAGCAATGTAACATGTCCTTTGAATTAAACTCAGTATTGATTCTGAATCGTAGGGTGTTTAGCAAGGGATGTGAAAGTGTCCTTTCAGTAGGTCACGGAATGTGGATGATATAATAAAGATTTTTAATGTTTTACTCTATTGAATTCTAGAAATTAGCCCAGTGTTAGATGTACAAATTAATAATAAGTTAAGAGAGCTAAGGTGTTTCAATGATATTATCATAAACAGTCTCATTTAATCTATTTTCTTCATTTAGTTAAAAGAAGAGTGGCCTCATCTACTAAAATCTCAGAATGTACCATAGGATTGAAAGCGGCACGTGCACCCTTGTGTCTCTAAAGAAGCACAGAAAGAATTTACACTACTGACAAATTTTCTTTGTTTTTTTTTGAAATTTTTAATGATTTATTTATCTTTATTTTATGTGCATTGGTGTGAAAGTGTCAGATCCCCTGGAATTTTCAGACAGTTGTGAGCTGCCATGTGGTTGCTGGGAATTGAACCCAGGTCCTCTGGAAGAGCAGTCAGTACTCTTAACCTCTGAGCCATCTCTCCAGTCCCCCCCCCAATTTTCTTTGTGAAGAGACTTATTTTTACTAGCTGAGAGTATCACAGGTGTTTGTTAAGCCTATTAATATGCAGTTCTTTGTGTGGGCGTGTGACCCAACAAATATTTCTTCCTTCCACATTAACATGCCAGTTGTTCTGGGCTTCCTTATGGTGCCATTTCTAAGAGAGACCGTTCCACAGCAGACTGCCTGCTACTCCGGCTCTCACAACTTTTCTGTCTCCTATTCAGCAACGTTCCTTGAGATTTGAAGCTGTGATAAAGATGTTTGTCTTAGGCCGGGGCTTCCCAAAAATTCGTGGGAGATTTTGCATCTCCCAGGGATAATGCCTAGTTGGTTGTCCATGCAGAGTGATCCTTCTTGAAGTCATATACAAACCAACAACAAAACAAGATTCAGCAGGTTATAATTATATATGTTGGTGCTGACACATATGTAACAACTGTAATCAAAAAGAGGCTGTAAACTTGAAAGTTGGGGTAGCTTGGAGGATCTGGGTTTATAAAAGGAAGGGAGGAAAGATATGTAATTCTGTTTCTGTTAAAGACACAGATATAAATCTACATACCTATGGATACTTGATTTTTGACAAAGAAGCCAAAATTATACAATGGAGAAAAGAAAGCATCTTCAACAAATGGTGTTGGTATAACTAGATGTCAGAATATAGAAGAATGCAAATAGATCCATATCTACTACCCTGCACAAAATTCAAGTCCAAGTGATCAAAGACCTCAACAACAACAACAACAACAACAACAAAAACCGGTTGCACTAAACCTGATAGAAGAGAAAGTGGGAAAGAGCCTTGAACACATTGGGACAGGAGGCAACTTCTGAGCAGCACACTGACAGTGCAGACAGGAAGACTGACAAATAATAAATGGGAACTCATGAAACTGTAAAGTTCCATAAGGCAAAGGACACCATCAATATAGGACAAAATGACATCCTACAGACTGGGAAAAGACCTTCATCAACCCCACATCCTAAAGAGGGCTGAGATCTACAAAATATATAAAGAACTCAATAAACTAGACATCAAAAAAACCAAATAATCCGATTAAAATTGGGGTACAGATGTAAACAGGAAATTCTCAACAGAGGAATCTCAAATGAAAGAGAAACACTTTTTAAAAATGTTCAACAACCTTAGTCTTCAGGGAAATGCAAACCAAGACAACTGTGAGATCCCATCTTGCCCCTGTCAGAATGGCTAAGATCAAAAATCAAATGACAGCCCATGCTGGTGAGGATGTAGAGCAAAGGAAATACTTCTCCATTATTTGTGAGATTGCAAACTTGTACAGTCACTCTGGACACCAACATGGTGTTTTCTCAATGCAACTCAAGACCCAGTGATACTACTTTTGGGCAAATAGCCAAAGGATGCTCAATCATACCACAAGGACACTTGCTTAACTATGTTGATAGCAGCTTATTTCTACTAGCCAGAATCAGCAAACTACCTAGATGCCTCTCAGCTAAAGACTTGATAAAGGAAATGTGGTATATTTACACAATTGAGTAATTTACACAGTTTAACTTAGCTGTTAAAAACACTGTCATCAGGAAATTTGCAGGCAAATGATGAAACTAGAAAAAAATCATCCTGGTGAGGTAACCCAGACCCAGAAACACAAAGATGGTATGTACTTACTCTTAAATGACTATTAAGTAAAGGATAACCATGATACAGATTTAGAGAGGCTGGGTAACAAGGAGGGCCCAAGGGGAGGGCACGTGGATCTCCCTGGGAAAGGGAAACAGATCTCCTGGGGGGACTGGGGACAGTTGGGGATGGGTTGAGGAGTGGGTGAAGGGAGAGAGTACTGAGAGAGATGACTGGAAATGGGGATGCTTTTAGGGATCAAATAGAAACCTGACGCAAGAGAAACTGTCAGAAATCTACAGGGTGATTTTATCTAAGACTCCTAGCAATAGTGGATGTGTAGCTTGGACTTGCCATCTCTTGTGATCAAACTGGTGATTACCACAACCATCATCAGAAAGGTTTCATCCATTAACTGATAATGAAAACAGATACAGAGACCCACAACCAAACATTAGGCCAAGCTCTGTGATTCCCGATGAAGAGAAATAAGAAGGATTGTAGTCAGAGGAGTCAAGGACATCACAAGAAAACCCATATAAACAACTAGCCTTGCTCATAGGAACTCACAGAGTCTGAACCAACAACCAGGGAGGCTGCGTGGGATCAAACTAAGCCCCCTACATATATATGACAGTTGTATATTTTGGTCTACTTGTGGGACTCCTAAAAATGGGGGCAGGCGCTGTCCCTAGTGCTTTGGCTGTCTCTTGATAATCTATTCCTCATACTATATTGCCTTGCTCAGCCCAAACACTAGTGCTTAGTCTTACTTCAACTTGATATGCCATGCTTTGTTGATAAGCATGGGAGGCCTGGCACTTTCTGAACAGAACCAGAAGAGGAATGGATGGGGTAGGGTGGCGGGAAGGACTAGGAAGGGGATACAAGAAACCCTGGCCTAGATATAAAATAAATAAAAAACATTTAGATGAGTATTAATGTGTTTTTTTCTATCAGTCTGGTAAAATGTGTCACAGGAGAAAGCAGTCATTTATATCTGGCATTTGAAATAATCATCATCAATGTCTAAAATTATGAACATAGACTTGGTAGTTTCCTTCCGGTGACAGGGAAGTAAAGACAGAAGGATAGATAACCTGGGACACAGAGAAAGATATCTTCCAATAGTGTAGCACAAAGATGAACTGATTCATGCTACAACTTGCACCATTTAGTATTTAATGAAGATAATAAATTTGATCATTCTTATTCTTAACATTTTTCTTTCTACTAAATTCTCTGGCTTTCCATCTCCCAAGATGATACTTTTATTAATCTTTTGTGGATATTGTTTTCCTTAAATTGTGATGTACACTTTTTAGAGTAAGAGACTACTTTCATTTGTTTACATCATGTTTTTTAAACAGAAGCAACTGACATAACAAATTCTAATTAGTCATATATATTTTTTCCACATGTTTACACAGATGGTCGTGTATATGGCTATAAAATAATGTTTTGTTTTCAAAAGTAGAAAGATTGAAAGTATTCTCTAAGAGTAAGTCAATGCATTAGAAATAAATAATACAACAATGTATTTCCCATTAATAAACCTTAAGGAATGGAAACACATGCAGAAATCCACAGGCACTAGGCAGAGCTTCTGGAGACCAGTTGAAGAGAGGAAGGAGCAATAATATGACCAAACTAGGCATTATGAATGTGGGTGACAGCTGTATATGGCTTGGGTAGTTTGTGGGGCCACTGGCAGAGGGAACAAGATTTATCCCTACTGCTTGAATTAGCTTTTTCAGAGCCCAATCTTTTTGGAGGGATACCTTGTTCAGCCTAGATATACAGGATAGGGCCTTGGTCCTGCATCATATATCAGACTTTGTTGAGTTCCCATTGGAAAACTTATTCTCTCTCTAAGGAGTAGATGGGGGATGCAGTGTGGGGAAGGTGGGGGGAGTGGGAAGAGGGGAGGGAGTGGAAACTGGGATAGATGTAAAATGAGAAAAAAAGTTGTTTTAGAAAAATTAATAAAAAATAATATCCAGATAATCTTTCAACATCGTAATAGAACTAACATCCATAGAGTACTCAGTTCTATAAATTTTAACAAAATTTAAATTTTTAACAAAATTTAAATAAGTACCTGAAACTCATCTCATAGGAAATAATAAAAGCAACTAAGAAGAAAATGCCTACTCTTACTCTCTTCATTACTAAAGGAAAATAAACTAATTTTATAATTAACAGGCTAATTTTAGAGAGCAAAACAACTGAAGTCATATAAATATAAATACCACAAAAGAGTGGTACTTAAAAAAATCGGAAGTGGAAATCAAATCAACAAAATGAAAAATAAAGATATCAGCTAAATTAATTTCAAAGTTGTCATTGCAATGACCAAGAAAACCCATAAATCTGAAGTCAACCAGCGTGAGAGAAAAAAACTGCTGAAATTGGGGTCAGCATGCATCCCTGCTGGGCATGCACCTCCTGAGGAAACCAAGTCACAGCGCCTGAGAAAGTCATGTGCTACTGTTTGATGAAGTGCAAATCTTTAACGTCAAGCAGGAAGAATAGATAGCTGGGTTTTAAAGATGGTTTACTTGACCTATCAGGGTCACTGGCTAAGCACTGCTTAAATATTTAGTGAAGCACTATTTCTGAGTGTGTCCTAGAGACTATTTCCAGAAGGCATTACAATGTTACTTTTTTAAAATAGAAGTTATAAAAATCACCTTATATATGCATGCAATAATAAGCAACGTAAAAAGAGGCATCCATGAATTGCAAAGAGAGAAAGGAGGGACATGTGGGTGAGTGTGTGAGTGTGGAGTTCAAATCTGCTTGAGCTGAAATTATCTGTTCTGCTCTGGAGTATTGGTGCATCTGGCTCTCACCCTCTTACTGTGTGTAACAGTAAGCACTGATTCTGTGTTACAGTGTGATATTAAGCACTGACTGGTGTCACAGTGTGACAGTAAGTACTGATTGTGTGTAACAGTAAGCACTGATGCGTGTTACAGTGTGACAGTAAGCATTGACTACGTGTTACAGCATGACGGAATGTACTAACTGCGTGTTACAGTGTTACATCACTGTCACCTCTATTCCCAGGCCTTCATATTTGAACTAGGACTGTGCTGCTGTTTTTTGGAAGGCCTCCAGCTTGCATGGTGCACATTTCTTTGGATTTTCTACCTCTCTATACTATCTCTTTTTCACTGAGACATTCTGAACTAGTATTCATGATAAAAGTTGAGCTCTTAGAATACTTGATTATTCACAAGAGATTAGAAAAGGTCAATAATGCCTGTGAGCTTTGGGTAATGACTGTCTAATACTATATCCATGGGAGTAGGAACTCGTGCTAGGATGAGCTCTCTGTCTCACATCTGCATGTCGCCTCATGAATTCATATTTTTGATCCCATGTGAGTCCTCCTTCCTTCCTTCCTTCCTTGCTTGCTTCCTTGCTTCCTTCCTTCCTTCCTTCCTTCCTTCCTTCCTTCCTTCCTTCCTTCCTTCCTTCCTCTCTCTTCCTTATCTGCTTCTTTCCTAAACATATCAATACTTTTTTGCAAGAGAGTATAAAGACAATGCTTTTATTTTTATTCTTATTTCGTGCAATACATCCTGACCGCAGTTTCCCCTCTCTCCACTCGCTCATCATGCCCATCCCCCCCCTCTACTCCTTCTTAATTTCCCTTCAGAAACGAGCAGGCCTCTCACCGATATCAACCAATCCTGGCATAAAAAGTTACAATAAGACTAGACAGGGTGAGGCAAACCAGTAGGAGGAAAAGTTTCCCAAGAACAGGAAAGAGTCAGAGACACTCCCACTCCCTTTGTTAGGAGTCCCACAAAAACAAGCTAACAACTATAGCATATTTGCAGAAGACCTGGCACAGACTTGTGCAGGTTCTACCACTGCCACTTCAGGCTTTAGTCTCCCGGAGCCTCTGGGAGCCCCTGCCAGCCCTGCTTAGTTGATTCAGTGGGCAGTATTCACCTGGTATCCTTGACCCTTCTGACTCCTATGAGTCTTCCTTCCCTTCTTCTGTGGGGACCAATGGAGATCTCCAGTTTGGGCTCTCTCTTTTTTGCCTAATATTTGGCTGTGGGTCTCCCATCAGCTGCCGGAGGAAGCCTCTCTGATGAAGACTGGAGTAGGCACTATGAGTACAGTAAAATATAATTAGATTCCTGGTTTAATTTTATATTTTGAATTGCACTGTTTCTTTGAGGTTTATTTATTTTTAGTTTTATGTGTATGGGTGTTTCGTCTGCATATATGGATGCAGGTCATGTGTGAACCTGGTGCCCACAAAGGCCAACATAGGACATTAAATACCTGGAACTGGAGTTACAGGTGGTGTGAGCTGCCGTGTGAGGGCTGAATAACTAACATAAGTCATTTGCCCCTAAAATAACATTATTAGCATGACTCTTGTCATGAAAATCTTCCATAGGGGGCAGAAGATAATGGAATTTCAAAGTATTCCATTTCCTTTAGATCATTTTATCTTTTTATAAATGAGGTCATTGGAATTTTGTGGGACTTTTTTTCTGTTATCTTTGCTTATCTGTATGACTTTCTTCCCGAGAAATGGATGATGGGTCATCTCGGTGCTGAGTTTGCAATGCGCATGTCCAGAGTCGAACACACAGTTAAACAAACCAGAGTGGTGGGAAAAGTCAGGAAAGTTCGTGGGTATCAGGTCTCCACGGTCTTTGCCAAAGATGCTGGCCTACATCAGTTACTTTCTGTGAGGCACAAGCAAAACAGAACGGAAACCTTAAGATACTCTGAAATAATTTTTACTAAAATTACTTAACTTTTAGAATATTGGTATCACAGAGATTGCTTTACAATTTTTATAAAGAAAGAATTAGAAGATGGGAGAAACAGAATGATTTCAGAAAATTCAGTCATAACATTAGTGGAGGAGCACAGACAAAATCTCAGTCTATGTAAGTCCTAGCTAAGTGCTTTTTTCAGGGTTTCCCTACCATTCCACAAGAACCTGAAAACTAACCTGTGACCATGTCACACAAGAATTTTGTAGCTTTCAGAAATCTGTTCTCTAAATGAAATTGTAATTGATTTATCAAGTTCATTTAATCATCAGAGTTGCAATTTGTTTATTATTTCTCTGATGATTAAATGAAAGAGAATTCTCTGATGCATTTGGGTCTCAATTGCTCTGCGGCTCATTAAGCAAAGCATTTGTCATTGTTTTATGTAGCCCAGTTGGAAAATCATCATTTGGAAATTACCATAGAGGCTGATTTAGTGTCAGAAACACAGTATCATTAATGTTTTCTTGGAGATAATAACAGAGCATTTTCAATTTGTGTTAAATGTTTAAGCTGTTATCTAGAGCTGAACCTATAGCCCTGTCATGCACAATTTAGATGCTTCCAATGTATATTTATTAACTAAATTCAAGCATTACAAATCTGAAATTTTCACCCTATCACATTCTGAGCCTAAAGTTATTTTTACTACATCAAGCTCATAACTTCAGAATCAGTACTTACACTTTGATCTCCATAGCTCAAGTTTTGTTTAAAATCTCCAATTGCATGTTTGTTGGCACGTTGTTTTTTTCCACAAATTTCCCTTTAAACTCAAAATTCACCTAGCATGAGTCTTAACTCACTCATGGTCGACGTGTGCAATGGGATATATACTTCTTGAGCCCAAACTTTCTTTTTGATATCTTCTTTGCCAGAGATGCAAATGTTGGGGTCATCATTAGTTCCTTTATTTCACAGCCTTCAATCTGTATCTCTAGATAACCACTGTCTCTATCTCTGAAAGATCTTGTGAATTAATCCAGTTTTCATGATACTTTTATTAATCAATAATGTGTGCTGTTCACTATAGCCAAACAATCACAAACTTAAAGTAACAAAGGGTTCCCCTGATTGCCTGTGTTGTCCGTCATCTACTGCCTGGTCCTCAGAGGCTAATGCCGTTTCTGACTAGAGACTCCAACGTGCTCTTTATGTATCTGTACTTCCCTGCTTTGGAATCACTCAGAAACAGTGAAAGAGAGTATGACAGGACAGTCCCAAGTCCGCGACTTTATCCTCATTTGTCTGGCATCCTTCAAATTGTCTCATTGCATACTGCTGTCTTCCTGACTTCTAACTTCTCCAATTTGTACATTTCCTTCAAATCATTTTCCTGCTCCAGTGCCTGTTTGTGATTGAAATACCTTTGCTATTAAAATACCTTTTCTTAAATAAAAACCCTACAATTTGTTAAACCCTGGAAATTCTTCAAAGTCAGGTTTATTCTCTAAATCCCCTGGCACAAGGCCTCTTTTGATTCCAAAATGATGTGATGTTTGTCTGTCTCTGCCTCTGAATTAGTCTCTCTTCTATTTTTATGATAATTCTTTCATACTATGTAAATCATTCTAGGGTATGAGGGAAAGTGGGCCATACAAACTTGGCAAGGAAAAAAAAAAAGCAAAATGAAAGGTGGAACATGAAAGAAACTGGAAACGTTAGTGCTAGGAACAACGCCTTCAAAAACCCATCTTACAGGTAAGGATCTATAGCAGCTGGGAGAAAAAAAGCTTTATTAATATGCTAAGAACTTACTAAATAGATAATAGGAAGCTTTAAATGATATACATGGAAGCCAAGTATTTACTTGGGAAATTCACTAGAGTTTCGCTACCATGTTCTTCTATTTTTTAAATGTTTTTCTGTTATTAAAATTTTTATTGTGATGACATTTTCTGAAAAAAGTTTCTGACCAGGTAAGAGAGGGGAGAATGTATTAGTTATCTTAAGTTTTAAGGTTCAGTCTTAGACAGCGTAGCTAACATTCCTAATAAAAGTTGCTGTACTTACTCTGACACCACTCAAGAAGAGAGACTGTGTCCAGGCAACCTGCTCCCAGCAGCTATTCCTTGACCCATTTTAACCATGGGTGTTCAGCATCTCTCCTAGTGTCTCTGTGATCAGTTGGCATGGTGTTTGAGATGTTTCCTGAGAGCAGATTTTGTCTAGCCTATTACTTGAAATCTGAGTGCTGGCACTTCAGGTTTGAACCACCAAGCCCTGTTCTTCGTGACATTTTTATAAACCATTCAAAGATATGACTGGAAGGGAAATTAATGGACTGAAGGATTACCCTCAAGCAAAGTGAATTTAAAGGTTGTATTGTGCCTTTATGGTACTTTGGAACTTGGGGCACTATTCCTGACTGTCCTACTAAGTACACTTTAATTTCTGACTACTTTTTATTACATGGAAATGAGGATTCTAGTATAAAGTAAGTGTCTCAACATTTTGAGAGCAGCAGACTCTTTCCCCCTGTAGGCACATTTTTTGATTGTTTGTCCTGGTTCCCCTCAGACTGCACACACACACTTCTGCCTAGCTGCTGCAGCTGCGCCACCTACTTCAGAGCCTATGCCAATCTGCTTATCATCACGGCTCTTTGTAATTTGAATTTTGGCAGCATCTGTGATTTCACACAGTAAAGGAAGAGCCATGTGGTGCAAGAGCTTGGGTCTGGAGCCATAGCCAGCTTGCTTCTCGTTACTCGCGCTGCCAAGCAGCCTGAGATAATAGGCTTAACTTCTTTGACTCCTTCCTTCCTCATGTGACCTTCAGTTTCCTCGTTTCTAAATCCTGGTCCTTGTGTTGACAACTGTCTTTCTAAACTGCTCAGCAGTGACTAGAATATTGTAGGTTTTCTGTAATGGGTATCTATTACTAATATTACTATAACCTTTTCACTTTCTGTCCTAAGTGATATAACAGCACTATTCCTCTGTGGAAACTGTGACATGAAAGTGGTTAGGGGCTCACGATCTTTCCTGTGCCAAAATGCACAGTGCAGACTATAAAGGATTTTATTTTACATATTCCTATGCATGCAGTGTGTTACCACAATGGTTCTGTGATTGGTATATATGTCATCATTTAGCAAATGAGAATCATGATGCCTAAAATGTCAAGCCTCAAAACCCTTCTTAGGTTGGAAGGAAGAAAGTATTCATACGGGAAGTCTTATTCTCTGTGTCACATCATCATAGCTACTTTACATTATTGGATGGGATATTTACAGTGACTCTCATGAGATTTGCTTGAGCTTGGTCATACAAGTACAACTATATTCCTAAAATATAAATGTGCCTGGATTCCTGCTACATTTCAAGCATACTCCCAGGAAATTGTCACAAATATTACGTTGTATAATCTGCTTAGCATCTGTAAGGACTTGTGTTAATTCTGCTATGTACAAATGGACAGTCAACATGCTGTGGTACCCCAGTCGATACTTCTACCACACAACACCTATACCTAATGTTCAAGTAACATCATAGGAGAAAAGACAGAGAGACTGTTAAAGGCAGAGGATCAGGTCATCTGCTAGCAGATAATATCTTCTATATATGATAGAGCAACATCTATGAAATTTCAACAATTGCACAAGCAACAGAGTCATGACAACACCACATGGCATGTCAACATGGACGGGAGAAATCTAAAGTTCTACTCCTAGATCAAGAGTAATTAGTGGTTGCTGAGAGAGGAAAATTTAGTCTTCTTCAGGGATGAGGCCCCTGCAAAAGTTTTCCAATCCAGAGTAGTCAGCACTAAACACTTGTACATATGAGCAACACTAAATAAAATTACCTGGTTTTATGTATGTATATGTGTTTACATATATACATGTATATTGTGTGTATGTGTACATGTATTAAACATATATACACACATGTATGTGTAGCAATAATTTAAAAAGGTCATAAATTTGAGAGAGAGTTGGAATGACACAGGAGTGTTTGAGGGAGGAGAATAATGGGTGGAAATGATGTAAATATAATACTCATGTGTGTAATTTTCAAAAAATTGAAGAAAACCAAATACAAGATGAAAAATCTATAAATGTGTTCAGAATTACTAGGCTTTTTGAGCTGTAAGAATTTTATATGGAAGACTCTTTTAAATTTCAAATCTAAAGCATTTTCATAATTTCAGAGATTAGAAAGCTCAGCAAATCAAGACTGTAGAAGGTCAAATTATGGCATAATTGATCTACAGGAGCTTCAAGAACATACTTCAATGTTCTAAACAACATTGAATGATAAGAGCCACAAACAATCTAGTGTTGGAAAGCAGAGAGCAGTTAATCTGGGGAATCAGAGGCTGAGAGGAAGTTTGAGGGATGCTTTGGGGTGCTGGGCATATCTATTTTTAGCTTAGACTTAAGATAGACGTTCTGTGTTTCTAGAAACTCAGGTGTTTGCCAGTTTGTGGGACAGATACTGATAGACTAATATTTTCCAGCAGAGTAGATAGGCTTTCCTTGAGTTGCCTTTGGAAACAGCCTGGCTTCAGGAAGCCGAAAGGGCAGACTCCTTGGGGTACATGAGGATAATGGAAACAAAGGCACTGTTGTTAACACACAGACAGGAAATGATAATAAGCAACAAGAATGTTTCAGCAGAGAGCCTGTGCTCATGGAATTTAGGTGGGTGTATAGTGGCACAAAGGAAATCTGAATGTGATCAGCAGCCACCTGTAGGCCCTGGAGAAAGAGTTGAGGCTTCTCCTCTGGGTGCAGGCTGATGAAAGTCAAATACCCTGGCAAAGAGTGAGGGTTCTTCTTCCAGACAAACCATCCACCACCATTATTGTCATTTTATTATTACACTTGTTTACTTGCACAGTAATTTGCCCCAGACCACTCCGCCTCTCTTTCTGCATTCAAGATAAATTGGATTTTGTTGCTTGTGTTTTTGTAGTCACATATATGAAGATTTATATATCAAATAAATAAAAACATATATGTTATCATATATGAAGAAAAATGTGTCATGTAGGATACTATGTCCATCTGCCTTATGTCTTTCAATAGGAGGTCTACGAATTCTATCGATTGATATGATATAGCTATGATGTTATATGATTTTGCTCTTCTTTATGGCTAAGATGATTTCTTTATCCAAGCTCATCTGCTGCTGATCCCTGTTCCTGTGTGCGCTCATACTTCTGCTCTAGTGACCAGGGACTGGAGTGCTGGCATTCAGTTTCCATGCTGCCTGTGCTTTCCTCTGGTGGTAGAGCTGGATCTTATGGTGGCTCTAGTTTGGTCTTTAAGAAAAGTTTACACGGTTTCTCCTAGTAGCCAGACTGATTTTATAAGGGTTCTTTTACCTCTACACCCTCTGGGTTTTTTTTTATTGCTTTATATTAATAAATTAATAATGACATTTCTGAATAGGATGATACAGAATCTCAATTCATTTGAATCTGCATTTCTCCGAAGTTTAAGGATATTGGGTATTTTTATTTTTATTCTTTTGAGAAGCATACATTGAAGATTATTTGCCTATTTATTGGTTGAATTTCTTGTTAAGAAGAGGGGGCTCTTTATATATTCTAGAGCTTGAGTATATATCAAGTAGTTGGCAACAGTTTTCTTTCAGTCTACGTGATGTTTCTTCACTCTGTTGATTGTTTCCTTTTTGGCACACGTGGATTTCAATTTGGTGCAATCTTACTTTTCAAGTTTTGCTTTTGTTTCCAGTACTACTGGAAATTTAGGAACTTGTTGTCTGTGTCTCTATCTTGGAGTGTTTCCTCCAGTAGTTTCCAGCTTTCAGGTATTTCAAAAGGGCCGTTGGTACATTTCAAGTTAAGTTCGTATTTGGTGAGAGATTGAGGTCTGGCCTTGGCCTTCTATGTGTTGATGTCCAGTTTTGTCGTCATCATTTCTAACAAAGGCTCTAACGTAAAATAATAATTACGCAATACATATTTATACTATATATCTATATCATTATATATTATAATATACATAAATATATTTATATCATATACATATATTATTAATACATACATGCTGGTATTAATATATAATAATATAAATATTTCTATATATTTATGGCATATTTATATTTCTCCAACACTCACACATATATATTAGTACTGTAATTTATTACCTGGTTTTAAAGGAAAGATTCATTGCATAGAAAATTCTTTATAACTTAGGAGTACTAGAAAAAAAGTAGAACTTCAAAAGCAAATCCATGATCAAGGATATAGACTCCTTTGGCACAGGACCATGATGTTGTATAGCAACAGATGAATACCCAAAATCCATTACTGCGTTAAGCAGTCATTTGTTCCCTTTGTGTTTCCTGAGGCTGGACTTTTGCAACGTCTGTCAAGAACAAGAAAACTGTAGTTATGTGGATTTATCTCATGGAACTTATGACTAATTCTATTGGTTCACATGTCTCCTTTTCTAGAAATACCGGTCTGCTTTTGTTACTATGGCTATGAAGTTTCTTTTGAAGTTAGGTCTTGTGATACCTGCAGAATTGCTATTTTTGTCAGAATTACTGGTTATGTAAGACCTGATTGATTCACTATAAACGTGAGAATTAAACAAACTGTTTTTGAATATTCCCTTTGATGTCCGAAGACAGTTATGTAGAGAATAGGCTTCATTTACATCTTTCATCAGATGGATATAATACCAATGTTACAGTATTTTGCAGGTTAAATCATTAGCCATTTTTATGTTATTAACATGGTTCTTGGCCGTTTATATGTTAAGTCTTCCTGTTCTTTCTCCTCTAAAGTGGAAATTTTGAAATAGTATTGACTGTAAGTTATTGGAGTAAAATAGCACATGTTTTCTTTGTAGGCAGAAGAACATATAGAACTATCAGGAAGTAGAGAGGCAATATTTGTGTGTCTGGAAAAATCTGATGAAGTGCTAAGCCTTGTGTTGAGTTATGGTTGTGAGTGTCTCCTTCACCAGAGCTTAGACTTTATATTTCAGGCCCTGCTGAGCTATGAAGTAGTTTTCTATTAAAGATATCACTAATGACATGTTATGATTGGTGACACCTGAAGACGGAGACACTGCCAAGACGAACCTTCATCTTATTAGCAAGGTTGAATATAAGTGAATATGTAAAATGAAAATGGAATTATTCTTCAAGCTACTTTGATTTTGTGGGTTCTAAATTCCACTTGAAATCAATAATTTATAAACTTGGCATCATTTTTCCTTTTATCTTCAGTCAGATTTATGTAGTACCAGCCACAACTTATTTCTCGTATATCAGTTATATAATAACAAGAAAAGGCCATGGGCTATTACTAGCTTCTAATGCGTAAGTCTTTAGTGGCAGATACTTGGTACTTTCAAAGCCTGAAAATTTGCAAATTCAGAAACCTGATTTTCTCGATATAAAGGTAATGGATGTGTCCTCTAGACCAAACTCATAAGAAATAAGCATGCAGAGGTTAATGTACAGTTATTAGGTTGTTGATTTATTAATTTACATTGGGAGATTATTTCTAAAGGCAAGAACACCATAATGTTCTGCTCACACATCATTTTCCTGAGAGTTATTTACATTTAAATCCCAGAAGTATTAGTAAATATAATGGCAAAATAAGGAAAACAAAATGCTGCTAAAATAGAACTACATCTTATTTTTCTTTCTTCTGTATTTTTTCCTTTATAATTTTAAGCTCCCATCTTCTTTATCTCAGTACTAAGAAGTTCAAGGTCAGCTTCAATGACATTGAGCTTGTAATCATCTTGGGCTTTATAAGACTCATGTCTCAAACCCCAAATCATAGAAATTAGCAGCTAAGGCCGTTATTATAAAATATTCTGCATGTTTAATATTACACCTAGTTGCTTGTTAAGATGTACTTGATATGAATTCCTTGGAGCTTCCAGAGGTGCAACATTCCAATCCCTGTATGGAAAGCATCTTCACCAAGTTTCTGCTGACATTAATATCCAGAAATTCTCCAGCGATCACTGCTTTAGTCTAAGGCCTCGGAGTTGATGAATGAATGCAGTCAGTGCACTGAAGTGAGAGGTAGTAGGAAAGAGGTAGGGAGAAAGAAGAGCCCAGAATCTTTGCTAGGACGCCTTTCCATGCAGGGAACTGCTTTGCTTCCTTCCTCCATTCAAGCCCTAAAATTATAAAACACCCATTTCTTCCTGGCTCAGAGAGTTCTTTAATTCAAGGATGTGTCAACCTGTTAGTACTTAGCAGACAAACCCAATTATTTAAGATATGGGGAGGAACCACTGAATTTGGGAGGATAATTTAATGACCCAGGAAAGAGGCGACAAAGGGCTCTAACAAGCAACAGATAAGAAATTGCAGTACAGGTGAAGGGATCAATGTGTGCATAGGTACAGATGTTTACTTATGCAAACCACTTTCTTTGCTTCTCTTGGATCAGAAACTCCTGATGCCTCCTCCCTTGAGTTGAAGGTCATGCAATTTCCCCAGGATTTGAAGAATTCCACCTAAGTTCCTACGCTGAAATATTGTTTTCTTAAAACTTCAAGAACCTGGTCTAACATCTTGTTTTACTAGGATCCAAGGGGACATCAGAAAGTAGGTAACTTTTTTGGTATTAGTATAACTCTTATGGAAAGATAGAGATGGATATAGACGGTTGGTTCATTATTACCTTCAGAGATCAGGGCTGGCATTGGCTCTTGCATTCTGCTTCCTTAGTGAGATAAACTTAAAGAAAAACATCTCGACAGCAATTTTGCTAATTTAGATCTTCAGTTTCTAGTATTAGAAAAAGTTGTAAAAAGATTTTAGCAAATGAGTCTGGCATGATTTGATGTCGTTTTAAAGAAAATATTCTGGAAATTGTATTTATAATGACCCACAGGAGGGGAAGCAAATTTAGAGAAAAGAAAAAGCTATGCTAGGCTAGGGTGATGGCTCAGTGGTTAGGAGTACTTGTTGCTCTTCCAAAGAACCTAAATTTGGCTCCAGCACTTACATAGTGGCTCACAATCATCCAGAACTTAATATCTCCAGTTTCTGAGCATCCAACACCTTTTTACTTCCCCAAGGATGCACATATAAACATGCAGGCAAAACACTCATGCACATAAAATAAAGTAAAAATATTGAAAATATTTTTGAAAGAAGAAAAAAGCTATCCCTGGCTGTCCATGTCAGAACATGCCTGTGATCCTGGCAATCTAGATGAAAGACTGAAAGACAGGGGCCCTGCTCTGATTTTGAGGCTAGCTACATAGTAAGATTTATGCCAATCTGAGTACAAGAATGAGACTTTGTGAGAGAAAGAAAGGAAGGAAGGTAGGAAGGAAGAAATAAAGATTGAAAAAAAAATCTTAAAAGAGCCAATGCAAAGACAACAGTGGTTCAGTTTAACTGAACGAGATCAATTTGATAGCAGATTACACAGAAACGTTTTGATATTGGATATCTAATAAAACAGTTAATGGCATGTTTTAGAGGTTTTTTTTTTTTTGCTTTAACAATGGAATTGTATACATATAAAATGTTTTTATTCTCTAGGGAATAGTGATGTGGGATATGTGAAATTACCCTCTCCTGGCCCTCACATAGAAAAAGAAGCAATGAGGGAAGTTAAATTACTTGGTCTCAGATCTCATAGTTAGTTGCTGACAGGATTTGAATTTTAACTTCCGTCTGCTGTGTGGCAAGTCACTGTTAGTCTTTTGATTTGCTGTCAATATAATATTGACTCCGACGAGATTATGTCTGTTGTCACACTATTTTCTCATGCTCCAACCTATGTCAACAAAGCAGCTGCTGGCTGGTACTGTACTGTAGAGACATAGACACAAGGGGCAATGACCGCTGGTGCACAGGACAGTGTTTCTCTAAAGAATGGACATGCTTAAGCTTAGTTATCCACATATGAGAAAGAAGGGGAGCTGGGGGTCATGAATGTAGCCCCTCTATTTGGACTGTAATTTAAGAGAGCCCAGTTTAAGTTTACAGATTGTAGGGTGAACAGTTTAAGTTTACAGATTGTTATGTTGTAGGACCACATAACAATCAAAAAGCTAATACATATCTTATTCAGAGTAGAACTATAAATAGTAATATTAATAATAGAAATCAACTCATGAGTAGGACTCACTCATCCTGCAGAGAATGGCATCTAGTGAGTGAATATTCTGAGACTTTTAGACCTGGGGATATGCTAAATTCCCTGCTTTTTAGGGAACTTTCCTAGATAAATTTTCTAGAAAACTTGGATCACTGTATATTATTTTATTTGAGTCAAGAATTTTAGCTAGCAGTCACAAACCCTGTTCCAATAAAAACCATGATCCAGAGATGTAAACAAGTGACCCACTAAGCCACTGACCTGGCTGCTAGTTCTCCATCTAGGTCCGGTTGTCATGGAGATGGCAAGAGGATTTTATGTTGAGTTCTTTGCCTGGGTCAGAGAGGTGCATGATTCTTAGTTCTCTGAATGAATGTCCCTTAGACGCTTTAAATATCTGTCCTCAGCAGCAAAGGATGTGATGTTAAGATTGAGTTTAAATAGGTTAATAAAAAAGACCTCTCGTGGGGAAAAATGAAGCATGATTAACAAAAACTCAGAGACAGAAATTGGGGCTCAACCTGAAGGTCAGGAAAAACAAAACAGCCAAGCACTAGCACTTACATCTACCTCAGTCCGAAATGGCGATTCTGCCTCTGGGAATCTCAGAATGAGACTGAGACTGAGAGTAAGACTCTCCTTCCATTTTACAATCCTCTCTAGTTCTGGGAGTAAGGACATGCAGCACTACTGCCTGCTTTCTGTGACAAGCTAGCGTGGCGACTGGGATTAAATGTGTGTGTCCTTGCTGCCTCACGTGTGAGACTGGCCAGTGTGGCTGTTTTACTTTTCTGGTCCTCAGGCAAACTTTATTTATTAAAATACAAATGAAATGTCACTACAATGAGAAAGTTTCAAGCACGATAGAGGAGCTTTATCTTGTAGGCGGTATCCCATCAAGTCTTCAATTTTAAGTTTATAATCTACATGGATGAAGTCAGTAATGGCTATATTCCCATTGCTGAGTTTTCTTGGTCACTAGTGTGCCAGACTTATTTCCATACAGTGCTGAGAGAAAAGACGAAACATACATCTCACTTCTTTCCTGAGAGTATTTCCAAGTTGGCATCTGCATAAGCAAATGATAGCATTACCTATCTATCTGTCTGTCTGTCTATCTATCTATCTATCTATCTATCTATCTATCTATCTATCTATCTATCTATCTATCTATCTACCTACCTATCTATCTACCTATCTATTGATCCATCCATCCATCTATATATCTAGTAAGTTAGTTAGTTGTTAGCTAGTTAACTGGTTAGTGAGAGTTCACTTGGGATCATGCTCTATTACTCTCTCCAGGAACTAAATTGGATAGGAGAATTTTCCAGTTCTAATTATAATCTTCTAAACCATTTAGACCTGAGTGGCATGCTGTCCGTGGTCTGCTAATTGCTGTGTTCTATCTCTCTGGATTCTTTTCTATTTACAGTTTTGAACCACTTGTCAGGATGGTAAGCAACATAGAGGCTACAGTATAAGGACAAATTTGATTTGAATGTCACTGGCGTTTCTCTGCCATCAGAAGCTAGTATAATTATATACTGAACAAGCAGAGGGCTCAGACCAAAAAGAAGTATTGTGCTGGAGTAGATAACCCTTGAACAGAACCAGTAATTGTATCACATCTAATTCATGAGCTTTTATTTGGAATATGTGGCATTGTATAGGTTCTAGGTCTAGCTGCTGGCACATATGACATGTTCAATCCTTCCTTTTTCTATCAGTTCTGGCTCTTGCATGAACTACTGCAGCACTGGGCAAGTCAGTAGGACTCCCTAAAACTTTATCTTTAATGAAAATAGAACTGAGAGAAACTAATATAGTTTAGACACCATATTACCAAGTACAGCATTAAGTGATTAATATCAATTTATATATAGCAAATGCCTTAATTTATGTCTACTTATTACTGGTTCCATATATTGTCTTCATAGTTTTAGTTGTTAAGTACATGACAGTTCCCCTTACTCCGCCTGTTCTAATGGGAGCTCACCAAATCCAGCTGGACCAGGACTGAATGAGCATATGATCAAACCGGAATCTCTGAATGTGGCTGTCAATGGGGGCTGACGGAGAAGCCAATGATAATGGCACTGGGACCTATCTCTTCTGCATGTATTATCTTTTTGGGAATCTAGTCTATATGGATGCATACCTTCCTAGGCCGGGATGGCGGGGGGAGGGCCTTGGGCTTCCCACAGGGCAGGGTACCCTGCCCCCTCTTAAGGAAGCAGGGGGAGGGAGAAGGGTTAGTGGGGGAGCGGGAGGGGACTGGGAGAAGGGGAGGAAGTGTAAATTTTTTTGAATGAAAAATAAAAGAATATAAGAAAAAAAACAGTAGTTGATGAAAAAAAAGTAGATGAGAGTTGACGAAATTTTGTAATAATAGTCTTTGACAGGAGACCTTTGTGTTCTGTTTTAATTTTAGTGATATACAAGTTTAATCGATTGTGTTAGTCGTGAGGAAGTTGGGGGTTACAAAAATAACCAATAACTCTTTAATGTTTGATAGTGGGTAGTCTCCTTAGGCTGCTGCACGGGGTGTATGATTAGAGGGGTGGCTGCCCCCTCTTGCTTTTTGTTTCTATAAAGAAAACTGTCATTGTTCTAGGCAGATGTGTAGGCAGCTATGAAGAAAGAGAGTGTTAACTATCTCTCAACTCCAAAGACTGTAGTATCTTTCAAATGCCTTACCCTGTTGGGGAAGCACTTTGCCAGGTGTTTCCCACTGTTACAAGTCTCTGTCCATCTGCAGTTAGTGATCTAACCTTGCTATGAGCTTGTAAATACTGCTGCCACTAACACTTTTCAAGTAAGCATTTCGGGTGTGAGGTTTCCCACTAAAACTAACTTTTCTTTTCCTCTCTCTTGAGTCTGAAGCTGATCATTCACTGCCTATTGGACACACTGGACTGGGCAGTATGCTCAGCAGTCTTCACTGTGCATTGTATCTAAATCAGAAATCATCCCAGAGCCGCTTTCCTGACAGCCTCAGTGTTTTGTGATGCACTGTTGCTACTCTCTGATCTGTAGCAGACACCTGGGTGGCATTCTAGATCTCTCTATCTTACTTACCGTATGACATAGTCTCTCATTTATATCAGTTCCCTCTTTCAGAGCATGTCCTGAATATACAGCTTCACCATCTGTATCTTTATTGCCCTCATTATTTCTCAAGTAGATTACCATCTGCCCTGGTCTGGATGCTTCTTCCTTTTTCTGTTTTTCTTTCTTTCTTTCTTTCTTTCTTTCTTTCTTTCTTTCTTTCTTTCTTTCTTTCTTTCTTTCTTTCTTTTTCTCTTTCTCTTTCTTTCTTCTTCCTCCCCCTCATCATCATCATCATCATTTTCACTCCATCTGAGTCAAACTTTAATAAATAAAAATCTGTTTGTTGTAATGTACTCTATAAACTCTACAATCACCCCTTATACCTCTAACATAAAGCCTAGACACTTTTGGATAACTAATATTATTGACCTTTGCTTTTGTTTTTCATTTTCCTCTTCTTTTTTTACTTTCTTAGCCATTTTCCTGATACGTTTTTGTAAGAATTCTGTACTTCAGTCTTACCAACACCATGATGCTTATAGAGATGACTAAACTTCACCCTTGTGTCTTTATGTGCACTGTATTCTCAGCTAAGAATGTCTCATTACTATCCATTATCATCCTCTCTGGGAAACTTATCTAAACAACCCCATAACTGATTTGGGCATCTATTAACTCTTTCTATAGTTCTTGTCCTTCATGTGATGTCATATCCTTTTCTCTTTTATTGAAAATGGATTTCTTTCTCACATAATATATTCTAATTATGATTTTGCCTTCCTCTACTCCTTCCAGTTCCTCCCTACCTCCCTTCCCTTCTAGAGCCAACCCTTTGTATCTTTCATTAGAAAACAGGCTTCTAAAAGATAAAAAAATATAATATAGTAATATAAAAGATAGAACAAAAACTAACAAAACAAACCAATAAACACAAAGGAAAACATCCCAAGATAATGCACAAGAAATAGACATACTCTTTCGCACACTCAGGAATCCCATAAACACACTAAGCTAAAAGCCATAATATATAAACGGAGGGCCTGGTACAGATCCATGCATACCCTTTACATGCTGTTTCGAGATCTGTGAATTTGTAGGCACTTTGATCATGTTGATTTACAGGACCTTGTTTCCTTGGTGTCCTCCATTCCCTCTGCCTCTTACAATCTGTTTGCCTCTATATCATGAGGTTTCTTTGAACCCTGAGGGGAGGGATTTGATAGAGATATCCCATTTAGGACTGAGTGTTTCAAAGTCTCTCATTCTGTGTATAGTGTCTGGCTTTTGGTCTCTGTGTTTGTTCCTATCTGCTTCAGGAGGAAGTTTCTCTGATGATGACTGAGTAAGGCACTCATTGATGAGTATAGCAGTATGTCATTATGAGTCGTTTCATTGTCACTTTTTTTTTTTTTAAAGAACAGTGGTATTTGATTTTTACCCTTGGTCTCTGGGCTATATCGTCTCAGGTTCTTGGCCACCCAAGCAGTGTTGGTTAAAAGTTTTATCTTGTGGAGTAGACCTTAAGTCAAACCAGGTATTGGTTGGTTACAGCTTTGTTTGTGCCACCATTGCTGAATACCTTATTGCCGAGTACCAAAGACTCTAGAATGTAGGGCTGAAGGCTCCATGTAGGTATCAGATTGACTTATCTGTGTTCAGTGAATTGTGTAAGGGTTGTCTCCAGCAATGGGGCCTTGATGCCCAACCTATATTTGTGGCACAAGCCTTGGTTATTTGGGAATTCCCATGGGACCCACTGAGCCCAGTTGGATGTAGCCCAGTTCCCAGATTGGAAGTTTTAAATTAAGGGCATTCTTTGTGTTTCACGGCTTTAAAATGGCTATATCTTTAACTTTGTCGATGGGTTCAGGGGGTGTTACCGTGGCACCAAGATCAAAATGACTGCTCAAAGTCACATGGCTATTGTTCTCTGTTTTCTTTCCTTCCCTCATACCGTCCTTTCTTTCTTTTTGGATGTGGGTGTGTGTTTGTAACTATTAAGTTTAACATCTTTTTTATAGCCTCTCCTAGATTTTATATAAATATGCAGGTAGATTTACCGTAATGAAGTGTTTTATCCACTTTACTTTTAATTGTTGTAGTTTTACCTGGAGGGCTAAACACTTCATATTAAATATTCCTGTCTTAAAGTGGGCTCAAGTCTTGGTTTGCTCAGAGCAGGTACAGATGTAAATAATGTCACTTCCCCAGTGTCACTACCACTTAACTCTAAACATTGTCTTGTTAATTAACAGTTACAGACTGTGCGCATACGGTGTGTGTGTGCACTCCTGATTTGATTAAATTCTAGCATTTTCTTACTATGATTATCTTTGCTATAGGGCACAAGTACTGTTTTTTCCTACCTGAAGAAAATTTCCTTCTGCTTTTGGTTGCTCATTTATTCTTTGTAATAACTGTGGATTTTTGTTATTTTTGTGTTGTTCTAATGTTATCTTTTATACACAGCATGTTTTCCTTTTAACATGTCAACGATGTATTTAGTGATAGGTTTTCTAAGATTAACTCCTTAAACTCCCAGGAAAAACTATACTGCTTCATGAAGTATTACTATTTATTCAATCTCACAAGTTGAAGGACAGTATGTCATGGGTATTTTGGTTTGATGATGGATAAATACATATGGTATATTTGCTACTGAAAATGTAAAATTTGATGTTAAGCTCCATTGTTTTTGTACTGAATACCTATTCTAACTGTATAGAAGTTCATTGAATTGCATAGACGTAGGGTCTACTTAATTTTGGAATATGACATTTTTATTTACTTGCAAGCTCATGATAATAAACTCTGTTCAAAATTTTACAAATTAATACATAAATATTTCCTATTTAAAAATAAATCTGTGTTTATTAGACTATCTTATAATTTTATTTTAATTTCATATTTGTTTTATTTTTATAGCAAAGTTATGAAAGCCTCAGGATGTAATGCAAACTCAGGAAAATGCAGTAAATATCTTCATGTTTTCCCCACACTCTGCATTTATATGTTTGACAAATCTTACTTTTACAGGATTAGAATTGTGGTTTTTAAAGTAAGGTCATTAAAAACTGGCTTTCATGAAATTCTGCTATTACTATTATGTTTTGTATTTCTTTTTGTTTCATTTTCATAATTTGTGTTTTTAAGCACTATTTAAATTCATCTCCATGTTCTTATTCATTAGAATGAGATGTTACCTATTAGTTTCCTCCTCCTTCTCTCTGCTCTACCTCTTTCTGTTCTTTACCAGCTTTTGTGCTTTGATTCTTTTACTTCATTAGATTCAGGAAATGCTTTTCCATGTAGTTTGTCCTTTCAAATGAAAAGACTGGTGTTAATGATACCTTTAAATGATTTCTTGCATTTTGCTTCACTTTGCTACTGTTTATTTAATCAACAGTAATTGTATCGTATTGTATGTTTATAATTCATCATCTTCAATTAAATAACTTTTGTAAATACCTTTAGGTAAAATCCACATTCTTTAGAAGGTAGTGTTCATATCTAGTAGGTTGCAGTTTTAGTCAAAAAATTCTAAGCGAACATATTGTCATGGATATATATATATATATATACATATATATACTTTTTTGAGAGAAATATGAATCTTCAATTGAGTATCTTTAGTTATTCTTGGTTTGGTTACTTGATTTTTCTCATTTTTATTTCATTTTATTCCTTTGGCTTTTGACATATTTTTTAGTAATGTTTGGTAACAATTGCAATTGTATAATTTTTTTCATTGTATTTTGTTTCTTTGTTTTGCGAATTTTGAAGCATAGTGAGCACATGCAAACTAAGGATTATTTCATCTTCTAAGTCTTTTACCCATGAAAACATCCATTTGGACTGTTCTAATATCTTTATGCTTGAACTATTTCTTGTTAGAAGTAAATATTCTTACATCTGGCTTTGTTCATTTAATATTTGCTTCTCATGTAATATTTGATTTTCATGTATCATGATTATGTTGACTGATACTTGTTCTGTATGCAACATCACTCAGCGATACAATTGCATTAGTCTTTCTTTTGGATCGCAATCTGCTTCTTGGCTTTGTCATCATCAACACTGTTTTTAAGGTCTTGATTCTCATTTTGTCACTTAAGAGTTTTATCCCCTTCATGTTCCTTATGAATCAAATTTGGCCCCTTTTAAATTAAAACATTGCATAGTTGCACTAACTTCTTTCATCCTGGTGAGCCAGAACTAGCTAGGATGTCCCAACAAAGTTTGTTTCTGCTTTTCCTTGGAAAATTAGATTGGATGCTTATACTCCAGAATAACACACTTCTATTTGTATACATTTAGATGGATTCAAGGTCATTTGATAGTCGGGTCGTGTACCTGGACAATGATGGAATTTAAGTTTCTTCGAGACCTTAACTAAGTGAAACATAGCTATCGACAAATAAAGGCTGACATCATTACCTTGATCTCTTATTTTTATAGATGTCCTTCTGCAACTTTCCTCATTTATACAATTAAGAACTTGGACATGGCTTCTAAACATAGATTCTGGGTAATTTCGGGATAGACTGCGCTTTTGACACCCATTTGTGCTATGCTTGAGCATTGCTTCATCTCGAGCTGTGGTAGTTAAAGGAACCAACAATCCTGAATGAAATAAATAAAATGAATCAAAAGCAAAATAATAAAACACTGGGGAAAACCCTCAGGTTGACTTGTGAAAGTGAAATAATGGGCTGGTGCTGGGATACGAAGTCAGAAACCAGGATGAAAGTGTACAGCAATACTGAGAAAGATGTCCCACAGTTCAGGATCATGCCTAATATGGAGATGATACCGCATCAGTATTCTTCTCTAAACATCTAAGAAGATCCTCATGGAATTTGAGAGCAAATCATTGTGAATACTAGTTGAACAAAGTGAGATATTTAGAGGTTTGTATTATACCGTTTGCAAATTGTGATCTAGGAATTTGTTCTCTCTAGTGACAAGTTTCATCTATCTATATATTTGCATATTGCAGACTGGTACATTTTGAGATGAAGGCGGTAAATTATTTGGAATTATTCTGCTTTTGAATCTTTTAAAACTGTAGAAACTTTTATGGATTGTCTGCTGCTGTTAAACAGCTCATAAAAGAGAACCAAATATGTACTTTTGTGGACCTATTCTTCCTATAATTTACAATAGAACATCTATCTTATTACTGGGGTGCACTAATATATAAAATTAACTTTTTAACATTAATTAGTGAGAATATAAGCTTGTTTGTAAGTGTGTAACTAGTGTATCTCTCAGAAAGACTCATGCACAGGTTAAAAACAAGTTCCTTTAACCTGGAGTAAAGGGAATTTAAAAAATATTTAGCTATGTGAAAGTTTAAGTTTTCCTGTACCACTTCCATCTGGAAATGTAGGAATGACTGGAGAAGCTAATTTCCAACTTCTCCACTGTGGATGTTATAGACTAACAACAATTAAATAATTAAAAAAGAAAAATATAGCAGCTGCTTCTAAATTTATAAATATCTTGTGAGAAAGAAGTTACGGTCATGTTTAAGGAGAGAGCTCTGATAATACATTTACATAGTTAACCATCTCTTTAGCTGCCATTTTGTAAGTAAACATTTTGAGACTTTTTTCCTAAACCTGACCATTTGTGCATAGCATGGGAAAAATATTGACAATCATTAAACAGACATCAATGAAGAAAAGCATTCTTTCCAATTTTAGTATATGTGCAGCCGAAATGAGGAAAATCATTCTTTTTGTAACATTCAACATCAAATAACTGCTTTCCTCAAAAGAGAACTCATTCAGTAGGTTGTGTTGACAAATTTTTAACTTTAAATATGACTTGTTCTATTTCCACACAAGATTGGGCACCACAAATATAAGTTTTCTGTGGAATATTAGCTATGTGCTAAATGCTATTGGTACTAATTCTACAAATATCATCTATGTACCAAACATGCATTCTTGTCCCAGGAATGAGAAATGAAAAACATCACAGCTTTTTACCCTTCCCCCTCATTTTTTTTTTGTAAAAGGAACTGAGTTGGAGTGAAATTATGCTAACCTATCATCAAAGATATGACATTGTTAGGGTGATAAATCTGGCTTTGCATTTACTGTTATTCTCTTTTTTTTTTCCAGCTGGGTTTGAGTGGCTTTCTACACTTCTGAAACAAGTCTATCTCAAATTTTAGAAGATAAATTTTCCCTACTATTTTTTTAGGTATCTCACTGTTAGGTGAATTTTGTGTGAATGGCTTGCTGAAAAATAGAACATAACAAAGGGTTGAGTGTGACATTGTAGAAAAATGGCTACCTTGTTTAAGGTTAAATATAATTTTTACAACAGTATAAATTCATGCATTCATATCTTTGTATAGATTATGCTGGAACACAAACATCACACGGCTTGTAAACACTGAGAGGATAAATTTTAAAATATACACTGTCTTTTGTAAATAAATTCAAACATAGATTCTGCTTTTTATGTTTTCAATAACTGGTATTCAAAAAATTAAGGGTTTAGGAGTCAAAATTAAAGGGCGATATGGCAACGTTTTTTTCTTGGAAAGTTTTATATACATACACACACACACACACCCTCCAGAATTGCTTACAAAGGCGTTTATGGATAGAGCCGCAAGTAAATATGTAAATGTGTGTACGAATTTCTATATACACATGTACATGCACGTACCTTGTCAATTTTATGTGTGTAACTTTAACAGTATCTAGACAAATACATTAGAAAATACTCCTATAATTTGTATGCATAGATTAAAAAGTAAAATTGTAGTCCTCATGTTATTTTTCTAATGTAAATATTTTTATCTATAAAGGTATATGTAGACGTCTTTAGGGCCAACATCTCTGTTTGATTTGAGGTTGACTTGCTTTAGTTTATTACCCAATGATGATAATTCAAATGTGTATTATGATTCAGAACTTAAGGCTAAATTATAAAATGACTCTTGTCATTCTCGGGAAATACCAGTAGGACAGTAGTCTAAGCATTTGAGGGGAATAATTTTGAAGGCATATCATAATTTCTCTTTTAATATTTTTCAAAAAGTAACTGGCTTCACAAACATCAACTACAACGTGATATAGACAACTGAGAAGCAGGCAAGTATATTTTAAAATGCTAAAATAAATCACATTTATACAAGTACAAAGCGAAACAATGCTGATAAAAATGTTAAAATTTATGAAAAAATCATTTGCAATTCACATCAAAATAATTTAACATTCTCTATTATTTTAATAGTACAAGCTGCAACAACAGAAAAAGAACAGATTGTGCACACAGTTGTAAAATCAAATCAGTTCTGAGTGCAGAAAAAATGAAGTACAAGCACTTGTAGCCCACACAAATATTTTAGTATTGGCACCATCTCTCTAAACATCTATATTCTATATAGATTTCTAATTACAACATCACCAGCAGCTGCCATTGAGTTCTAGAAAGACACACAATATACATAGTATATTTGTTCACATTGGGAAGATCAGTGAAATCCAGCCAACTGTTTTATACATGCCCCATTCAACAATAGACATTTGAGATTCTCCCAGGCCTCAGACCCTCTTCAAGGCAAATTCTGAATCATCTTTATGTTTCACTGATCTGTAATTTTTTTCACAGTATAAAATTGTAAATGGTAACTATAGAGATTCAGACAGCTTGAGGGTTATTAATAAGCTGTTGCTAAATGTGAACTCATATAATAACTTTGAAGTCTCCAGACCATGTACATTTTACTGGGAGACTAGCACAGGACATTTTTTTTCTTTTTTTCTTTTTTTTCTTAAAAAGAGTGTTTAATTCCTGGTTTGGAAGTCAGACTGCAGCAGAGCCATTATACAATGCATTTACAGTCATAAACAGCTCCGAGTCCTTCTGATCACTTGCTGGTTTATCAGTCGTTGGAAAAAGAATATTACGTTCAAAGATCAGCATGCTTGGAGATTTGTTTTTCTCCTTTGCATCTGTCAACTTTCTTATGAGTTTCCTCTCCAGATTCCTTTCCAGTTCCCTATGTCTAGCCCCATCCAAACACAATCTTCTCAGGCTCACTCCACTCTTCTCGAAAGGAAAGGAAGTGAACCTTTTATCCCATAAATTTAGTCAAACCAGGTCTCCTCTTAGTTCTCAGACCAAAACCTCCTTTCAGGGTACTGTTCTTGACTTTATCATTCTCATCTTTCCTTTATGTCACTTAAGTCCCAACTGGTTTATCACTGGGTACCTGGTCTAGATTGTTCTCAAGGAAACTCAGTAAGAATAGGTACTCAAATGAATTGGGAAGTTCATATCCTAGCCCTAGAATAAATATTCAGTTTTCTTTATATTATAGTTATTACTTGGAACCTGGTGTTAGAATTGGCAAAGAGAGAGTTAGCATCATTCCAAAATCAAAGATTTCAAAGATGAATTACTGGTATGTGCAATATACAATGTATTCAATTAGATGGCAATGTTTGGGTAACTTATAGAAAAATAATTTTATCTCCCTCTAATTGAATAAATTATTTTTATTATAGCTGACTATGACATCACAAGGAATTATAGATGGAAATTGCAATAAACTTGAATTTCTAATGCAATTTCTGGTAAAGTAGTAAATTTTAAAAGACATGTCATGGAAATCATAGAAACAAAAGAACTCCATCACAAAAAAGTTGAAGAAGTAAAACTTACTACACATAAAAGTAAAACAGAAACCAAGGTAAAGAGTCAGTGAAACAAGAAAGAAGAGCATATCTAGAAAGATTTTAACACCTAGGAAAGCAGACTCTAACCCCAGGTGAATGAACTGTTTTTGATTGATAGCAAGGGGCATTGACATTTCAAAGTATTTACAATGGATTTTCAGGGAGAGGCAGGCATTCCCTTTTAATGAAGTTAGCCAGACTTCTTTTCTCTTCCAAGAATCTCATTACTATTTGGGATTGCATTGCTCTGATAATGTTATTTTCAAATCTGACTTATGAAGCTTGATTCATTTATGAATTATTGTTAGCTTTTAATGCTTTAACATGGAAGATTCCATTTAAAATCTCAAATAAGAACAGGTCAAATAAGAAAAGCAATGTCAGTAGTTATTAAAAATCTTAAAACTGGAGAATGAAAGATTATACCAATGGGTAGACTTCCAGTTTCAATTTCTTTTAAAATCAGATGGTAAACAAACACACAAAAATAAGACCCAACAACAACAAAAAACAAAAACAACCAAAAAAGAGAAAAAGAAAAAAGGAGAGAGAGAGAGAGAGAGAGAGAGAGAGAGAGAGAGAGAGAGAAGAGAGAGAGCAGGAGATCAAGGATATTGAAATAAGAATTTTAAAGTTCTATTTAAATTTCTCTCTGCTAAAAATATACTTCTGTCTCTTGGCAAATCTTTATCATAAGGCTATCTTTAGTATAAGGCTGGGTCAACTGAACATTAAATTTATAGAATACCTCCTCTTATTACTATCTTTATTTAAAAATCAAGAATATTTGGTACCTGAGGATAGCTGCAATGGGACTAATAAAAAGATGATAGTAGATTCAGGTCTTGACATACAGTTTCTACCTATGTGAGCCCACCAAAGCATGTATGTTTTTATTGTAACCCTAAAACTCTTTCCTGCAGTATTTAAAAAGTGACAGTATGAAGTGCACAAAACCATATTAATAACTATTTTAAAAAGTAAAGGATTCACAATTGCTTTGCCTTTTTTTGGAATGGCTGAGAAAGACTGTGGTTGATATTAAGGTTCCTCTGTTTGAGTATTCCGTATTGCTTTGAAAAAAATCTACATTTGTCATAGTTCATAGCTGCCCCATATAAGCAGCCAAGAAAAGATAAAATCACTGCTCATGAGGGCACAGCAAAACGTTTGCTATGCTGACTTTCCTGTATTGAGATTCTGTATTATTATTATTATTATTTTCCATAACAGTCCCTCCAAGTGTGACATCTTCATAGGGTCTATGGACCACTCTTTCAGAAGTGGGACTGGGGACAAAACAGCCACCAGCAACAGAGGATCTCTTTGTATATCAGGTTCTTACAAGAAGGGAATGAGGAAGCTCATTGTGGATCTTACTGTTTAGCTGGCAACCCTAACGGAAGGGCATTCATAAAGAGAAGAGCCTGTGTATCGTGAAAGAGCCAGGCTATAGCTCACGAGTTATTACAAAGAGAATTTCCAGCTACACAATGCACCCCAGTGAGGGAATTACAAAACAGTGTTCCAGAAAATATTTTTTTTTTTTTGCTACTCCAGTATTGATTGGCAACATGGTGAAATAGTCCAGAAATCTTGCACTGGTTTTCTTGGTTAATGGAGGTGAATCTGAAGTAACTAGGTGGAATCCAGGTTGCAGGCTTTCGGAAGAATATCTCACAGCCTGATTGGAAAGTCTCTGTTAGAAACTCTCTGTCCATTAGCAAACACTCACTACCCGTCTGTGTTATTCAGGAGACTCACAAGCCTCAGGAAATACTGGGCTCTAATTACTGTTAGCTTTTCAAGGTCTAGTCTACATGGCGGGACCCGGGAAGGAAGGAAAAAAACAGGAAGGTTAACTTTTTGGTCCCAGATTTTTGAGTTTGTTAGAAAATGTACATTCAGTGTTTGGTGAATCAAAGACTCTTCTGGGAAAATGAAGTAAACAAACAAAACTGTTTACAGTTGCTTATTAACTCCACTTTTCACGGTCCAGGGTGCTGCTTCATACTGTTAGTGCCTCCGCGCAAAGCACTTGGTATTGTAACTGCTTCAACCAATCCTGGTCAGCACTCTAAAAATTGAAGCAGTGTTTCTTAAAAGCCCATGTTTTTCTAAGGCCACTAGAAGATAATCTGCCAGAAGATGTGTGGTTGGTGTCGTCATCAGTTGTGAAATAGCACTATTGATCTCGCGCGTCTCCTCTGTGTGTGTCCTTGGCATCATCCACCCCAGATACTCTGTTGGGTGGCTATGGGTGTCGCTGCGCCCATGTGTGACACCGAGGTCTTCTGCTGCTCATGCCCATCCCAGGGAAGTTTTCAGTGGCTCACAACGACGAGGAACTCTGCGTGTAATCTCTGATGATGAGAGTGTCATATTTGGGAGATGATGGGATGCAGAGGGCTGATTCAGAGACCGGCGAGTTTGGGGTGGTGCTCCCCGAGTCCACCGAGTCCCTGAAGGGCGATGGCGGAGTGAGGGCTACCAGCTCCTCCAGGTCGGGTTTGCCTGGTGTGGCCTCAGCTCCTGCAGGAGTCTCCTGGGCAGGTGATGCCCCTGTCGTCTGCTGAGCTCCTCCAGTCACCTCGATGGCCGGCAGTGGCTGGATATCCGCGAAAGTCGTCATGGTCGTGGGCAGCTGGATCTCTGTGGGGATCAGGTATGAAGAGCAGATAGGGGCACCGGCTGGCCCGGGCGCCGCTGCAGTGGACAGCATCATGGAGTTGAGCTCCGTGATGTTGGCGGTGAAACGTGTCACCACGCTGCTGATCTGCTCCATTAGCGAGCCCTGGGAGGAGCTGCTGCGCGCTGCAGTTTCCGAATGCAGTGAGGGTGCATCGTCGTCTGTGCGGCCAGCCGAGCCCGCGAGGTGGCTCAGAGTACTGATGGGCGACGGAGAGCGCGGCCTGGCAGCTGCTGGGAAGCGTTCCTCAGTCTCCACCACGTCGTACAGCGCCTTGGGGCCCGCATCAGGAGGCTCCGGGCCACTTGCCACCGCGCATCCAGCGCCGCCACCAGCGCCTGCCGCCCCAGGGCAAGAGCTACCCGCCCCTGCACCCGGCCCGCGGCTCTCTGTGCTCTTGGGGAAGGGTTTGATGACCGCTGTCTGATTGGGATTCTCCTTCTTGTTGATGTGGACCGACAGCCGCTGCCACAGGTGTTGCCCCCGGCTGCTCTTTTCGTTCTGGGCCCATGTCACCGATTTTCCATTGGAGCTGCGGAGAGAAGAGAGTGAAGAAGTGACTCAGCATGCACCCTAGCAGGCTTCCACGTGGCTTCCCCAATGGTGGGAGGTGATGGGGATCTGAGCACGAAGGACACTGTAATCTTTGAAGAGATGACCCAACAGAACAGTATGGGAAGAGATGTGTTTGCGTTAAAGGATGCTTTGTCTGCCCTTCATTTGTACTATTACAGCGAAGGTATTACGTATTAGGATAAAGGACCATTCATTTATCAGTATTCTGCAGGCATTCATACCTCACCATGAGTGCAGCAATGCTTTACGCTGCAAATACAGATGTGGACGTTGGCACCATGGTGTTGTGTATAGGAAAGCTTGGCACAAAGCCACAGGCTTCTTAGGGTTAGCAGCCTACAGATGGAAGCATTAATTAAACCAAGACCTCAACTCACCAGCAGTTAGGAGAGGGAGGGAAAGGTGAAAGAGTCGGGATTACCAAGAAGCAGACAGTGGCTCCAGCTCAGCATTTATTTTGCAGGTGGGCATATATCCCTAGGAATTGCTGCGTGAACGCTTGATTTTGAACATGGTTTTATTTAGTCTGGCTTATCTGCTGGAAAATACAAGTTTAATGAGCACACATGCAATTTTCTAATTAATTAAATGTTTCTACACCACAGGAGTCCTTCTTAGAAGTTTGTTTTAGGCCTGCAAGTTGAATAATATTCCATCAGAGGAAAGTGTGGTGCTTTGCCTTGAGCACCTAGCACTGCAATCTACAGTTAGGGTCCTGGTGAGCATCCCCTTGCTGCCAGGAGGTTCTGAAGGCCTTCTTCAGTTTTTTCTCTTCCAGGCTGCCCTGGTGCTCTGAAAGCTACTCTGACAAAGATGGTGGTGATGATGCCTGGACTTCAGAATCTGTACCCTTCTTTCTGTCCATATAGCAGGTAGCCACCAGACTATAGGGCATCCATCAGAAACATGTTGGTGGCCAGCAAATATTGCATGCCTTGCAAGGATAGCTCATGGGGAGATCCTTTTGTGAATCCCCATGAAGGTAAATTAAACATGGGAGGACATCTGTCACCTTTGTCCAGTATGTGTTAAGGAATGAAAATTTCTCTCAAGCAGTGGTTATCACTAAACTTAGTTGGAGTAACTAAATGTAATTGTTTATAAGACTCATCAATGGAATATATTTCAAATACCAAGTGTGCCCTCAAGAAATTCTGATATTCTGCATTGGGCCCAAGCATCAATTCGTATTAGGAGAATATTGACCCAGGCCTTTCCCACTAAAGTGACTCTGCAATATGTGTTTCATAAGCTGAGAAACCCTGATGGAACGTAGTTCTCGTTTTCTGGGTTCCTCTTAATTCTTAGGCCTCCTTGATGGAAGGCAAGGCTGATTTTGTCAGGCACAGACACTTTGAGGTTCCCTGCTTGTTCCTGCCAAAGAAACTGAGCTAAGACACTTCTCTGATGCCAGACTAGCTTTTCCACATCTTCCCCAGCAAGGCTCTTCTTGGCTCTTTCTTATTCTGCTTAATACTTCTTCACCACCCCTGCACCCTTTGCAGTTTCCCCTTCTCTGCTCCTTCATGTGAACTCACATTCTGGTTGATTATTTCAATATATTGCAACCTAGTATTCTCTAGAGCTCAGCACATGGTGTCCCCCACCCCACCGCTCTTCTGGTAAGAATGGATGAGTCTGAGTTTGAAGATAGCTGTACATCTGTAGTAGCAGGAGTGATGACATATGCTTGGCTTTCCTTCTAATAGCGTCGGTACTTAGAGTTCCACTTTGCATTAACCTGACTTGGAGTTCATAGTGCATTACTCTTTTCTTCCCAAGTGCCCACTAACTTCTGCAACACAGCACAGAGTAATTGCCCAGGTTATTTATGGGATTTTATTCAGAGGATGGCTGTCAACTAGTCCCACTTTCTGCTACCAGCAGCCTAAGAAACAGACATTTGGAGAGGGGTAATTAGACTTTCAGGTCACTGAACCCCTTTTAATACAAAACATGAGTTGGAAACCAGAAAAGTGACTGGACCAGTTCTTCCAAGTGTTACCCTAGGGATCCTTTAGCTTCTAGTAGGAAGATCCTACAAACATCTGCTTTTAAAAGTCTCTCTCTCTCTCTCTCTCTCTCTCTCTCTCTCTCTCTCTCTCTCTCTCTCTCTCTCTCTCTCTCTCTCTCTCTCTCTCCCTCTCTCACACACACCACATACACACACATGCACACACTCTCTCCCACTCTCTTCTTCCCTCTCCTTGTCTCTGGCCTTCAGTTTACTGTGATAGACTATACCGTCTATGTTAACACTGGCAATCTTTTCTTTCACACATAGTCATGCTGTGAGATAGTATATTAGAAAAACTTTGAGTAGATGTGTAAGAAAATCATCCTAAGCAGGGAGAGAGAACTAACAAGGCAATATGACTAGATATAGAAGATATCCAAGCAGTAGAGTCCAATTATTAATCAGCCCTTCTTTCCTCTCTGAAACATGAACAGCATTTTCTTCCCTATTAAAAAGAAATTTGTTAAGAAAGAAAAGCTACTCACATCCGTCTGTTTCTTTGCTGAATGTAGTTACCATGAAGACTACAGCCTTAACGACTCTGTTCTGTGACAGACAGAAGAATCTAAATAAGCAATTATTTAATAAGATTCTTCTGCTAACAGGTTCAGTGTTTGCAATCATGTAAGTGTAATAGAGAAAAGTTCTTAAAACCATGGTTTTAATTCTGGATCTGCCAATCAAGATGCTTGGGATATAAAAAAAAATCTTATACCTCATCAAGAAGCAGTTTGTTCATTTGGTAAGAGTTATCTTGAGTCTTAAATGAGACAATGCAGGTTAAATGGTGTGGTAAGAACTTGGTGGCTCTTGCTCCATGTGACCACACGTGTTAGAAAAGAAATATGTATTTAGTGGGTTTAAAGAAAAGAGAATTCCAGGGAAAGTAAAAGTTTGTAACTCTAGATAGTCTTCCTAGCTGTTTCTTGTTTGTCTGATTGGAGCTCTAAAGTCCTGTGGCCAAACCCACACTGAAGTTTATCATTTTACACTGTTTTCTAGGGGGATCACATTCATTCCACTTTCTTCCTGACAGCTCCCATTGCCTTCTCTACTGCTGTCTTGTTCTTCCACTTTTGCTTAAGCACATCTTGTCTTCCCTCCCCTGATCTGCACCCACCGCAATTAATCAATTAACTCCTTCCTTCCCTCCTTCCCTTCCTCCCTCCTCCTTCCTTCCTTCTTATTTGTTTCAGCTTAATTGTTTTATAAGAAGCATCTTTCCAGCCAAACCCTGCTCAGCTGGATTCTCACTACCCCAGCATTAGGCATGTAAGGACTCTGCCTTATATCTTCCTCTCTTCTGGGTGGGATGCCTTAAAGGCACAGAAAGTTTGTTCACTGTCATACTCACAACATCTTGTGAATTGTACAGAGTATGAATATTGCTTAAGTTACTTTTGTAGGCAATAATTAGCTGGATCAATGCACTTCATTTAAAATATGTTTATATTTTTTATGTGTTTCAACTACATTTTAAACATTGAGTACTAGTAAAATTCAATTCTTTTGTGGTAATTTATTTTGTAGTATGTACAAAAACATTTTATTTACTAAGCATAAAAACATATCTTGATATCTATAGTGAAAATCGCAATCAATTTTTTTGTAACTCATATATATGTATGAACGTACACGAGCACACACACACACTGGTTTTAGTGATTCATCTCAGTGGTGAAAGTTTACAGAGACAGGAGAGAGTCTGGGTAATGGAGAAGAGATAGGACTCAGATTCTGGTTCTGTGATCTTGACAGACCATCCACTTAAGTTCTTTCCTTACCAGCAAAAAGTAGGAGAACAAACATCTACTCCCATTACTTCTAGGAGGAACCCAGATGATCGCTTGGCATTCAACCAAGTATTGCACCTCTGCAAATACAGAGGATTATTCATCATCATTACACCTTTCATCTACATGAAGGAAGATACATTGATTACTTCATGAGAAGCTTTGTTTCAGTTGCGGGATTATTATCTTTGGTCTAGTGGAGAGAGGTAAGAAAAAGGCAAAGGGATTTTCCTTTACTTGTCTGCAGTTTTTAGCCTTTCCCCAGTACATGTACTGAATTTCAAAAGAGAAGTGAAAGAGGAAGGGTCAGGATAAGACAGTCCCTCCAGTTGGGGAAAGGGGAAAATATCACTTCTTGTTCATTTGAAGAGCATTGATCCCTTTCAAAGTATATATTGTAATATTTAACATCTCCATTTTATGGCAGTTTTCTCTTTATTGTGGAAAGAAAATATTGTAATGCTATTTGAGAGAGAGCTATCATTGACTGGTTGATTCTTGTTGTTTACATTACAGGACTGCCAAAATGGTACATTTTACTTGGATTTTCAACAGTTGTTCTTCACCCCTTCTGTGTAGGACACTTAAATAACTCATTCATTGCAACAGGCTCTGAATACCAGGTTGGTGATCTCTCCTGTCTCCCTTTCATCTGTTCACATCTGAGGAAACTGGAGCATCTTGCCCCAGCATGTCATCATTAGGCAACACACATCAGAATTTGACTAACACAAAAGGCTGTAAAATATATAATGTTTCTGTTAATATGAAAGGCAGCTGAACAATCTATGTGGTTTTGTCCCTCCCCAGAGCTAATTTAGGATTGTGGTATGATAAAAGGAAGCATATAAGCATTATATTTTTTATTTTATTGAATTAAAATAAAACCTTAACTTTTTTCATTGAATGGTTTATTAGAGCCTTACTAACTTATGGTATTTCAGGACATAAAAATAATCAAATTTATTCCCTAAAAGATATTTCTTTAAGATGGTCTTCACTAATGAAGCTCCTTGTTTGTGTATTTTGATTTTGAGGTTAGCCAGAAGGGAGTTGTACTGTAATTATGTACTGCCTAAGTAAAAATATTTATAAAAATGTAAGAAACTTGAAATATCATTAGCTAATGATGCCTGTAGAATTATATCAGAAAATAGTAGACTAATGAGAGAATTAATAAATTAAGTCTAACACAAGCAGAAAATCTGCAATAGTACTTACACTGTTTGAAAAAACTTTTGTTAATATACTTTACTTTCTATTTTTCTTGAACTACAAGGTGCTAAAGTTTTATAAGAAAAACAAGAGGCTAACATTTTTATATTCAGACTTTTCCGAAGTAGGTAAAAAAAAAATTGAGCTTTACTTAAAAGTTGATATCTTGATTTTTAAAATTACATTAAGAAACATACTAAAATAACATAATATATTTCATAATATAATATGAAAATGGAGGCATGATCTATATAAGTTTCCTCAATTATAGCATAAATGTATGTAAAAACTATCTTAATGATAGAAACAATTTGATATCTCTGGTAATGTATGCATTAGAGACATATTCAGAGAAAACACTTAACTGTAAGGACTAAATTACCAAACACAGATGCCATACACAAATGACACTATCTTCTATGTGCATAGTGCTGTATGAAGGACTTTTAGGAAAGATCTGATTGTTAGGGTGAGCAGGATCAATGCCATTATAGGCCTTTTAAAAGATGGTAAATTTAGTGAGATTAGGTTGCTTACCCTATGTAGCTGGAGATAATAAATGTCCATATGAGACAAATGCCACATCACGACTTACACTTTCACTAGCAATGCCCATGATAACTAAACACACACAGCCATTCAAACACAGACACACAGACACACACAGCACACAAACAGATCTCTCTCTCTCTCTCTCTCTCTCTCTCTCTCTCTCTCTCTCTCTCTCTCATGCACACACACACACACACATTAATGTTACCTTTCCTTATTTTATGGAAGAAAAACTTTAGGTAGGGTTTGAAGAAAGCTTGTGCTTTAAGTAGATAAGGTTAATCATTTGATTTATATTGTTTTACCATATGCCTCAGTACTTCTTAGTCATATAGTTGCTCAGAGAAGCAAGAAAGCTCCTCCATTCCATGCTGGTAATTAATTCCAATAGCATCAGTTGTCCAGGCACCTTTGCCAGGGATAATGACTAGATGCCTTGATGAAGGTACTCAAAACCAACACCCATGCATGTTAATATTATGTGGCAGTTTTCAGTTTTTTTCATGTTTTAAAACAATAAAACCACTTTCCTGGACAGTTCTCTCTGACTAATTTTGCAATTTCAATCAATGGTGCATATTTTAATTGTATGAGTAATCTACAGTCGGGCTATCTTAGAAATTTTGGTATTTGAGAAACTATTGGTACAGTAGTTTTAAAGCGAATGGCCCCATAGAAGACTGTGTACTATTGTTCTGTTAAAGGAACACAGCAATAAAATGACTCCTAATGACATTGATCAGTGCCATGCTCAGCCATCACCAGCAAAGGTTCTTTTTGCGGCAGATGGGAACTAACACAGAGATAGACAACTGGACGATGTTTAGAGAGTGAGAGATTTTGGAGCACTCATTTCTAAACGGAATTTCTTCATCCTACTTCTCCAATAGGAGCTCAGGGTCTATGTGCAGATGAGGAGGCAGAACAATGAGAAGGTTTCCAGGGGATGGGAAACTCTAAGAAAGCAGTGTCTTCCAGACAGAAGAGGACTGATACACTTATGACTCACAGAGATGAAGGTAGGACTCACAGGGCCTGTGTAGGTTCAAATCAGATAGGATCTCAGTGCTAACACAGGAAAGTGGACATGGGCTCTCACCCCTAAACAAGAATTCAATCTTATGTCCAGGAGTATATAGCCAACACAAATTGAACTCAATGGTATTTTTGTAGACTTTTCCCCTCATATTGCTGTGTTTGAGTATTTAAACAATATTTTTGATCTTTTGCTTGCATAATTTAGTTTTCAATTATGTGTTTTTATGGGGGTTTTGTGTGTGTTGTGTGCATGTTTTCTTGCTTTATTTTTGTTTGTTTTTTAAAGACAAAGAGAAAGAAAGTGGATAGAGTGGAGGGAGTGGGGATAATCAGGGAGGAGATGGGAGAGGGGAATCATGACCACAATATATTGTCTTAAATTTTTTTCAATAAAAATGTCAAAGAATAAAATTAGAAATTGGAGTGTTCCTCCAGAGACTCGTGTATTTCGATACTTGGTCCTCAGTTGATGAAAATTTTGGGGAAGAATTATACTTGGTCCTCAGTTGTTGAAAATTTTGGGGAAGAATTAGAAGATGGGGCATCGTTGGAGGAAGTGTTTTACAGAAGCAGGCTTAGGTTTCAAAAATCCATGCCATTTCTATTTACCTTTCTCTGCCTCATGCTTGTGGCTCAGATGCAAGCTCTCAACTGCTGCTCCAGTGCCTTGCCTGCCTGCTTGCTGCCGTGCTTCCTGCCCTGATGGTCATGAACTTTAACCCTCTGGAACCATGAGCCTAAAATAAAATGCTTTCTTTTCTAAGTTGCTTTGGTGGTGATGCTTTATCATAGAAATATAAACCCTAAGACAATAGGCAATAGTTGCTAGACAGCATCTTTACAAGTGGCTCTCAATTGTTAATGTTTTTGATTTTTTAAAAATTTTATTATTGTTTTTATTGAGCTATTTTTTTTTGCCTGCTTCCCTCCCTTTCTTCCCCCTCCCTTTCTATCCTCTCCCATGATCTCCATGCTCCCAATTTATTCAGGAGATCTTGTCTTTTTCTACTTCCCATGTAGATTAGATCCATGTATGTGTCTCTTAAAATCCTCTCTGCTGTCTAGGTTCCCTGGGATTGTGAATTGTAGGCTGGTTTTTCTTTGCTTTATGTCTAAAAGCCACTTATGAGTGGGTACATGTGATATTTGTCTTTAGGGGTCTGGGTTACCTCACTCAATATGATGTTTTCTAGCTCCATCCATTTTCCTGAAAATTTCAAGATGTCATTATTTTTTTCTGCTGTGTAGTACTCCAATTGTGTAAATGTACCACATTTTCCTTATTCATTCTTTGGTTGAGGGGCATTTAGGTTGTTCTAGGATTTTGGCTATGACAGACAATTCTGCTATGAACATTAGCATTCATGCTTAATTGAGCATTCTTTGGGTATATACCCAAAAGTGGTATTGCTGGGTCTTGAGGTAGGTTGTTTATTGATTTTTTTGAGAATTTGCCATACTGATATCCAAAGGGGCTGTACCAGCTTGCACTTCCACCAACAATGGAGGAATGCTTCCTTTACTCCAATGCTTTTGATTTGTAGATGAGAATTATTAACAAGTAAGACATAGTTCAAAGGTGACAGAGAAATGAAACCAAGAGAAAATATAGATACAAAAGATGGTGGGCAGAAGAGATGACTCAGTGGTTAAGAACACTGGATGGTCTTCCAGAGGTCTTGAGTTCAATTCCCAGCAACCACATGGTGCTCACAACCATCTGTAATGAGATCTGGCGCCCTCTTCTGGCCTGCACGTGTGCATGCAGAGCACTCACACAGGAAAAATAAATAAATGAATAAATAAGATGGCTATCAGTATTTAGTCACAATATTTTGCCAGAGATGAGTTGTTTTTCCTTTTCCTAGAACTTTGTAATGAGGGGGAAGATCAGAGGTAGGAGGCTGTGAAGGGCAAAGACAGTGAGGAATAGTGGGGCACAAGGACAATCTCAATTTGCAGAGCTTTGATACGGGACAGATAACAAAGAATTCAACACTTCACAGGACGGAAAAGACATTGCCAGCAGCATTGGCCAGAGAAAGCCACATTCCCACAATGAATGAAAGACATCCAGGCTTCAGTGAGTGACGGAACATAATATAATGTAGTGAAAGACATTGCTCTTCATCAAGGAAGCACAATCCAAATTTCAAAAACCCACACAGAATGTTCAAGATAGCCAATAGTTTTGTTTGACCATGTGGGCATGGGGTAGCAGTCAAAGCTTCAAATGGCAGAATTTGGACCATTTTATCTGCTACAAGAATTCAGTGTGGGCAACTCCCACTTATTTTTCTACTAGAAAAGTCTAAATTATCTAATGTTGTATATTTGATCTTCTTTTTCTAGGTTGTTTGACTTTAGGCACTATTATCTACTATCTTCTTGAATTTACGTTCCCGCCTCCTTTCTTCTACTATTTGAATAACTAACTAATTATTTGCTTTGGTCTTTTCATTATCTGAAATGGATACATAGTCTAACATAGACAAATTGTAGTCTTCATGCTTGACTGATGAATGAACAGAGAAAGAAACACTCATGGTCCATTTCTGTTCTATTTTTCTACGATAGAAGTCTAAATTATTCAATGCTATGTATTTGATCTTCTTTTTCTAGATTATTTGACTTTAGGCACCATTATCTACTATCTTCTTGAACCTTCTCCACTGCTTCACTTATCGGTGGTGTTTCAAATATAGCACCATTTCAATACAGGGTGATGTTAAAACCTGATTATTTTAAAAGTAAATTTCTTAGAAATTGAAGAATATAAAAGTGACTTAAGTAAAACAGTGCTAAGAGGTAGTTTTGATATTATAGGATTGCTGTACCATGATGCTAAGGTATAAACGAGTGTGAAAAGAGTGAAAATGGAATGGAATGTACTGCTTGGAAAACCAGGGGGAAAAACACATTTGCTTTTCCCATTGGGTTTTTTCTTCTTAACATAAGAAGACTTCAGAAAAAAAAATACTACTGAAAAAAAAATGTTTCCAGGAATGATTTGCAAGTAAATTGAGCATTCATGCATTCTAAAGGAACTTTAAGTAACACGGATAAACAAAATCCACCAAGGTGCATATTGCTTATTTGACAGAGGAATATATTCCACCATGTATAATGCAAAAAACCCTTTCCGTCAGTTCTGATGATGTGGATTTTTCTTCTATCCTTACTATTGGTGGCTATATATTTCTGTGACAATTGCCTCAAAGATTATTTCTTCTCAGGGCTTTAGTCTCTAGCGAATTCTCATAGAAGAACCATTTTATCATATCTTCTGTGGTTTAACGGCAAGAGGAAGCCTATTCGGAAGTACCTGATGCTACCAGTATCACCACAGTTGAGCCCAAGTTCCCTTAAAGAGTCAGTGCCTCAGAAGTAGAAAGTGCCATTGAGTTTGTGCAAAAGTTTGGCATCCTGTTGAGCCATTGCAGTGTTCTTACTTCAAATAATTGCTTTCTTTTGATCCATTATGATTCACTTACTAGCTCTGAAATCTGAAGCCTAAACTATAGATCATCATGACATATATGCTCTAAGCTTTGTGTCAAGTATTCCAACTTAGATTAGAAGGGAGTTTAGTTTTGTGTATGTTTTTCCAAAATTGGAAATTATTTCTTTTTCATAATCACTACCAAGCTCACATAGCAAATTAGTAAAGAAAAAAACAAAGCCAAAATACAGTTGTTTATATCTGTGGGCTGGTCAGAGAACTCAGCTTTATTATAAACCATGCATAAAACCCAGGAGAGGGGTTGGCAATAGAGTCCTCAGAGAGTAATGCTCCATTTCAATAGAACTTCACTGCTCATAAATTGTTTTTACTTGTGATATCATATTTGACCTTCACAACAGTTGTGTGTCATATCAGTTTCCTACATGGGCCTGCTACTCACAAGTTAACTCCCACACTACATCTAGAGCATCCCCAGAGCAGGAGCTGTATGCAATTTTAGTGTTTAGAATGGTACCAGGTGTCAAATTGCAGGCTGAGAGAGTTAGTGAAATGAGGCAAATTATACAATCCTAAGTGTTCAGCATACACAGGTGTTATTACTGCAGATATGAAAACTCAGGTGTATGAATCGTAACGAAATTGCCCAAGTCAAAGTAACTGAAAGGACATTAGGCCAAATACCCGAGGAAGGCAAGGCATCATGGTGAAAAGCTGTTAGGTTAGGTGTGGAAAGTTCACTTCATATGTTTTAGAATTTACTGTATGTATAAGGCATCCTGTTTTGTGTATAAGCAATGAGCCAACATCTTAAAACAAAACTGTGCTGAAGAACAAGTCTAAACTGGTTTATGAGACACGGAATTAGATGAAATGATTAATTCAAATTTCAGAGTATTCAACTTTACTGTCTAGTTTCTGCTCACTTTTCAATGGTTCCTACCTAAGAGGAACACAACAAAGTGCAGTGTATACAGTTGCAAGAGTTTATCCATAGTATAAAGGGAGAATAAAAGCAGAAAGTACTCTACAAAATTCAGCACTCACTTGATATCATCATAGTTTTAACCTCCTGACTGTAAAACAAGTGTCTTCTTTTTCTGCTTGACTTTTTTCATTAGAAAGTATTTTAATTTATTTCTCCCTTATTATAGGAACTAATGAACTACAGAAGGTATTGTCTCAAAATATTTGCCTATATATTTGTATAACTAGAATGACATAAAAATCATGTAATACATGTAGAATTGGGTGTGGAAGGAAAGAAGAAGTACTGAGACAGATAGAAAGAGACAGAGATACAGAGAGAGATGAAGACAAGTGAAAGAGAGACAGAGATAGAGCAAGAAAGACAGAAAGAACATTTGCAAGGAATATATTGATCCAAAGACAGAAGCCAAACAAAATTTTTTGATCAGCTCTTTTCTTTCCCAAGCACACAGGGTAGTGGGCAAAACCTCTGATTCAACATTAAAACATGAGTGTCACGGATCTACACATCCCTGATGCTATTTTGCATACTTCCTCTTATAAGCTGACATGCTAGGGTCAAATAAGTTAAAGTAGCACTAATTCCTGCAGCTTCTCTAGACTTCATGTCAGGTTTTAGTGAGAATCTGAGAAAGGTACAGGTTTGTAGCTTGCAGTGGTGTCTGGTCATTTGGACCTCCCCTGTTTTTCCCAACCTTATGAATTATCTATTATATTTAATTTGGGGTTATTCACAAGTTAACTTTTCTAGGTACTGTAAGTTGACCTGTAACTGGGTGATGTTGCTTCCCTAAAACTGCATGCAGAAAGTACTCCTTTTGTTCTTATTAGCAGGTTAGTTGTGTCAATAGACCCAGAGTGGTGACGGGTGGGTTTAAAGGTAGTAAAAGTAAACAAAGCAATCTTCCCCCAGCCCTGCATCTCTCTCAAATACCTTAATTTTAGTGAGAAAACATAAGGACTGCCTAATACCAGGCATAAAAATAAGTACTTTAAAATTTTGAATTTATACATGTATAAGATTGACTATATTTTTAGAAAGGCTTCAAGGAGGAGTTGCCATCAGAGCTGGCCTCTGATTCCCAAGTCAGGAGCTGAGAAGTAGAATGGAACAGTTTTAGAAAAAATAGACACAACGGGGAGGAAAGGAAGTCCACGTGGAAAGCATCACACTGCAGCCAGCTCTTGTGCAAAGGCATGTGTGTTTAGTGAAAGGTGAGTCATTTGGGCTAGCAGCAACATAGAACTGCTGAAGCAGAAATAATAAAGGTCAAATAGTGAGCTTGGGTTAGCTTTGAAGAATGAAGTGTCTTGCATTCTGAGTGCCTGAGGTTGCATTTTATCTAGATGACAATACTGCAATAATTAGAGTTTCACTCATATTGAGCTGTGCTCCAATTTGGGCTCTACATTTACCTTTCTCAAAGAAGAAAAGAGCAGAGAGCACTGTAAACAGTGTGTGGTGTGTCTGAGGACCTGCTTATGTGTTGGGAGGTTGGTTTGGTAGGTAACTATGGGAGAATACACGTTTCAAAGAGGGGGATTACACGATTGAATCTTTTTTCTCTTCTTATCTTTGGTTTTTCTCAGTCAGAGTTGAGTTCCGAGAAGACAGCAGTGATGGTAGGGTAGAAAGGTCAATGCCCAGAAGAAATTTCTAGGTTGGAGGCCTTGAGTAATAGCTTTTTTTCTGGTGAGTAATTTGTTGAAAGATCATCTTATGTTAGATGGAATATTGTACTCATGAGCATTAGGGATATTATACTCATTCTATGTAAGTGGAGATAGAAGAGTTAAAATGGCATCTTATGGTCACACATTGCTGAGAACATGAGCCAGGTTATAATTTCACTCTAATTTTAGGATTTTCAGTAATTGCTTACCATGTTAGTTAATCATCTAACGTTAACATCAGACTCATTTCTTTTACCTATAGAAAAGTAAATACTTTCTTATGTATTCTTTGGAGAACTTAGGTTATAGCGTAAGAAAAGAGACTTGTGTACTGTGTGATGCACAACAGTTAGAGGAATGAAAACATATTTGCATATTTCATATCTCTACAAATGAGAAAATTTATGTGAAGTTGGCTTTAGGGAGGATGGCATCAAAGACTCATAGAAGTCCTGATCTTTCATTGAGCACCCAGCTGGTCTCCGTTGCACTGAAAGGGCACACTCTTTCTTCTGTCACCAGAATGGTGTGTTTTGGCCTTTCTACTTATTTAACAATGACTATTATATTGCTACCAGATTCTCTAAGACATTATTGGACATCTGCAACTGCTAAAATGAGATACTATATGCACTAGATGAAATCAGTTATTCAAGGGATTGGATGTTAACACTTCCTAAAACTAATGTCATGAAATACCAACAATAAAAATCCCCCCTTTTCATAAAATAGTCCCACACTACCCATGTTTCTTTAAATACCGATGAGGGACTGCACGTCTCTCTACTTCTCTGGACTAAAGCAGCTCTTTCTCAGAGACAGAATAACCAGGCTTCTCCTCATGGGGAAGCATAAACTCACCAGAACACAGACTTCAGCAACTGTTCCCTGTGTCCCTGTGGAGACTGGAGATAATATATCCATAATTGAGCTTTAGTCATTCTTGAGGGTGGAACATCTGTGTGTGAATCTACATGGCTGAGCAAGTGCCCATGTCTATAGCACTTCCCTGGATGGGATCTCTTTTACTTCTGCAGCTAGAAAGATTCTGACACACACACTGTGAAAAGTTGCACTATATTCAGACACATGTACACACACAAACTGTGAATGTGAAGAGAATATAGAACTATAGTACTTCATTAAGCTAGTGTGCCAATAGGGGCATGTTTTGGCCTAATTCTTTTACCAATGTTTAGATAAAGACAGGAGACTAGAAGTGAATGAGTATGAAGATGAATTTTGATTATCAGCTTCACAGGATTTCAAATCCTCATGGAAACAGTCTCCAATCATGTCCAGGAGGCATGATCAGGACTAGGTTAACCCAGGTGAGGAGGCCCACCCTAAATGTTGGAGATACTATTTCATAAGCTCAGGTGAGCAAATAAATAAATATTTTCCCCAAATAAAAAGGAGAAAGCAAGCTGAGCACCAGCACCCATCCCCTTGACTTCCTGACTGCAGATGCAATGGGGCCAGTTGCCTAAAATCCCTGCCACCCCGACTTCCTTCTAATGATGGACTATACCCTCAACAGATGACCCAAATAAGCATTTCCTTATTTACACTTCTTCAAGTCACCTGACAATGAGAAAAGTAACTAATATGGAGAACTTCTGCCTATGGCCCTGGCAATATAGCAATGTAAGATAATGTAACAGGGTCAGCTCCGCTGCGGTTACAGTATTGTTGACTCTCTTCAGCAGCTACCAAAGCTCTAGGGGAGTAAGTGCAGATACAAATTTTCCTATCTATTCTATAATTTCCCTAAAGAAACCAAGCATGTGAGAGAAGAATGGTGCTGCTGGGTTTCTGTGGTTAATTGAGTTTCTTTTAGCTCTTCCCTGTGACTGTGTTCAATAAACAGCACAGGACAGGTTCAAGTCTTCACAAAGGAAGGATGGTGTGTGACTGTGTGTCACTAGTCTAGAGACTTTAGGAAGATCAGGAAAAGAAAGGAAGCCATAGCATCAGGCAAGGGCAAGACCTGTAGGTGTCTCATATGCATTTATTAATCTTCTATTAAATCTTTAATTCTATGTAAGCAAATTGAAACTATTCTAGCTCTTCACTTGGAAACTGCTTTCATAAAATTTGTTTCCATCTTGACCTATTTTCTCTTAATGTTTATTTAAAACTTGCTACTATAACTTATTTACTTATTTATGAGATCAAGAATAAAATTGGAGAAAAAGGATATACTCATCTTGTTAAGTTTGGCCTTACTTTTTGTGATTCTTTTTTAGGTCTGTTCCCCTCCTGAATTATTCTTAGATGATCAAAACACATTCTTTCCTTACTCTGTCCACCTTCCCGTCAGCCCGCCTTCTCTTTCTCTTAATTTCTATTTGATGCCAAGGACATTAGAATAAAAGGTATAAGGAAAAAATTATTTGTGCCCAAAATAACTCTGCTTATCTGTGTGGCCTAGATATTATTTCAACAAAATGCCTTTATTTATGCTTGCACTAGTACCCCTTCCTTCTAGGATATATCAGTGAAATAAGCCTTGGCATTACCTTGACCATATTCACACAAGCGCACACAAAAATCACAAATGGTATTTTGCTGTTGTAAAAAAAACTTGGGTTCTTCTTGAAGTATACTTTAAAATGGTTACGTTTGTATGTCTGAATCTGACTCAGACATACTTGGTCTATTGGACTGGGTGTGCCCAAGCCTCACATTCTGTCTGTCCTATTCTTTCTGTCCTATTTTTGTTATTAGTCAAGACAGCATTTATAAAATCCAATCTCTGGAATGACCAGACCTGAGAGTTTTATAAAATTTATCAAAACTCCAAAGACCGATTAATGGAATAACTGGGAACATATGCTTCTCTTAGATAGCTCCTCAGAATCTCCCAGATGAATTGCTTAGTACAAAATGCCAGTTGTGTGTGTGTGTGTATCTGTAGCTATACTGAAACTCCCTGGGAATCCTGCTATACAACAATGTCTGGCGTTGTGTGTCCATGATGTCCTCCAGTGTGTTTGATAGGCAGTGGGTCACGTGCTGGATCTTGGAACTCCAGCTCTAGGTTTCTTATTGCAAATCATTCTGAACAGAGCCTTCCAGCTCTCATTTGATGTAATCACTGTTACCTTGTCTACTCCACTACAAAGCCGCCAGCTTGTTTCCCAAGGATAGAAGTTAGACCATTTTGTACTCTCTAAGTGACAGGAAGTCAGGAGCCACAAAGGTCGTCTCTTGAGTCACTTCCATAAGCTCTCAGTTGAGACCCAAGAAGGGACTGCGGCAGAAGCATGTGTGTGGACACGAAAGTGCCTACACGTGTACACACTCATTGCATTCTCTCTGAGAGTCGTGAACCCAGGTGGCTATAGCTTCTGGGATGTCAACCACACAGTTCCTGGAAGCATTTTCACAGACTGCCTTGAATAGCCCCCAGCAGTGGTGCAGTGCAGTGGTCCTTGAAAGAAGGGAGCCATTATTCTGCAAATGGCAGAGATCCCACCACTGAGGAAGCAAACAGAATGTTTGGGAGGTAAAAGTTCAACAGGAGTCAACGGTCTTATCTTCCGATCACACAACTACACAGCTGGGCCTCCAGCTCGCAGCACATGCAAACACAAGAGGACGCACTGCTTTCTGAACTTTCTCGTTTCTCACATATATGACAATCCGGAACACTTTCCCTTACAGCTCTGTGCCACAGCGGAAATGAGAAATGACCCAAAAAAGTGTTTAGCAGAAGAGTTAGCCACAGTGAGTGATTTCTCAGCATACTTTTTTTTTTCACATTCTGGAATTGTTTAATACAATCCTGATTGCCTATGTCTCTAGAGCCCCGTTCTTAAAACGCAGTTGCATGCAAGAAAAGCAAGTTCATTCCATGCAACACAGCTCAGTTGTTGCTTCTAGTTCCAAGTTCCCCATTCTACAGGGGACAACTCAGTTGGAAGTTCCTAGTACAAAGAAACATGCACAGCACAGCGATAGGAAGTATTCACCACCAACACAATGAAGTCAAGGAGCTGCAAAGCTGTAGTAGCCAGAGGAGGATTAGCTTTCCTGATTTCAGTTAAAGGAATGTCTCTTGCATTATCATCCACTTGTTTGGCATTGTCTTTGCTCTTGGCTATTACATATTACATTCAGTGCAACTCAGGTTAATTTCCAGGCTCAGTGTTCCCTCAATTGCAATCCTTCCCTCAAATCCAGCCCTTATCTTTTGCATTGGTTTCATTAAAAAATCGATATTCCTAAAATGTGGATTTCCTCCACTATCTTCTACTTTGCAAACTCCAGAACTGTTTTGGCCAGTAAATTAAAATCCAGTGAAGAACTGACTGTTAGCTAAGGCTTCAGACATGCAAAGCGCACAACCCTAAGAAACAGCAGCATCTGGGACAGGAGGATGGCATAGGTTTTACAGATCAAACACACATAACGAACCAGTGGTGGCTTACTGGATGGAATGCACAACTGAGCAAGGACCCAGACTAGGGAGCCGCCTCTTCCTCTAGCTGGCAAACATTTATTTCACACCACCTCAGGCCACTCACAGTTTGCTTACCTGCTCATTGTTGCTCTCCCACCATTCCCCATACTCCCTTTGGGGGTGAAACACTCTATTTCCGACTTGTGCTGGGCCAGTCTCCTGTCTTTGTACCTGGTGAGCATGAACAAGGACAGGAGCAAACAGAAAGATGTGATTGTGTGCTTCACCACCAGGCTGAGGAAGAGCCATGACTGCAAACATGGTCACCCCGCACCAAAACAAGGATTTCTGCTTCTCACTGTAATGGAGGTTACCTTGGGCTGTTTACTTGATGATGCCAATGGTGTATGGAAAAATTGGGAATGAGTTTGTTACTTGGGGGGGGGTTAAATCAAACACAGCATACTCTTTACATAACGGATTGATCTGTAAATTCATCACATCCTTTAATCAATGGCAAAAGAATACAATCCCTAGCATCTAGAAGAAATGATATTCGGTAAGGGTTTGTTTAGCGCTTACCATGCATCAGACTTTGTACTAGAGCTTTACCTAAACTTTTTCCTGTCAGCAGTCCTGTGACAGAAGTTCTGCTATGGTTATTTCCATGTTACTGAAGAAGAGATGTAAAATTGCAAAGATTAAGTAAATTGACAAAAGACAAACAACAAGTTGTTAATTTGGGTTTTGAATGCAAAGTCAAAGTTTGGAACCCAACTAGCCTATGTCATTATTTCACCTTACTGAGGATACCATATCTGAATTTATTTTACATATTGACATTAAAAGAAAAAAAGACCTGTTTTATATTTATGAAAGGTTTTTATAAAAGCATGATAATCAGCCAGGTGGTGGTGGAACACACCTTTAATCCTGGTACTCAGGAGTCAGAGACTGGTGAATCTCTGTGAGTTCAAGGCCAGCCTGGTCTACATGCGCTAGTTCCAGGACATGCTTCAAAGCTACAGAGAAACCCTGTCTCAAAAAAAAAAAAAAGTTTGAAAGTCAGCTTTAGGTGGACCATAATTTGAACTGTGCCTCAAATCTATTTTGTAGCAGAACTAATAGCTCACCTCCCCAGGGAACTACTAGTTGTCTAAATTGAGTACCCCAATCTCTTTAACATGAATCTACAAGGTGTAGAAGATGAGCCCTTTTGAGGGCTCTTTTGAGAATGAATGAATGCTTGTGAATAAATAGTGTCTTACTCATTGTTTTAAATCTTTGGAATAAAAAGAGAAATAGTCAGTTCTGGTTCCAAATAAGGACCACCAGGCTGACTTAACTGACTTTGCCAAAATCACAAACCCAACCAAGAGAAAACAACTTCCTGGATAGCGTTCAAGGTACAAGGCTTGAGAGTGTATACTTTGTTCCATAAGGCTTTGGCTTGGTGTGAAGCCTGGCATTGATCATGCATTGAAAAGGAAGTTGCTGTGAGAAGACTTGTTTAGCCTAGTTTAGTCACATTGTCTTTGATATCTTTTTTTTTCCTGTTATCTCATAAGTAAAAGACATAAAACAAAATGGAATGGAATCAAGATAATTACTGGCCCTGAGGGAGAAGTCTTAGGAATTTTCTACTTCCAAAGTGTTAACATTGTTTTGCATTTGAATGAAAATATATCCTTACATCAAATTCAATAGAGGTAATGGATTAACTTATGAGCTGGATGCTAGCTGAGCAGATATAACCCATAAGCAGTGGGTTTATATGCGGCCTGTAAAGATAATCACCAGCTCTTGCCTTAGCAGGTTCACATAATTATGGGAGAAGGAAGGGAAGAATAAAGACACACGCAACTGTAGAATAAGGCCATGCCAAAGAGGAAAAGGACCTGTTTAGGAAGTGGAGACTAGGGCAAAGGCAGACAGAGGGATCTTTGTTTTATGAAAGAAGTAAGTTAGAAGGGCAGCTCTGGTTAATTACCTGTCATTGGACAACACTTCATATATCAGTACTTAATACTTGCTTTTGATTTGTGAATTGGATGGTACAACCAAACTATCATTGTACAGCTCCAACTAAAATGGCCTTACTGGAGTACTAAATATAGTATGGCCTTATAATTCTTACAAAGGGACCTTAAGATATTTTTCAAAATCTTCTCTTAGGTTAATGACTAGTTGTTTAGATTCTTCATAAACATTTTTAAATAGCTACAATTTTATTGCTGGAAATAGGTCCTGCGTCTGCCTCTTTCTCACTAGCTCTTCCTCTCTCCCACCACCCCCCATCTCTCTCTCTCTCTCTCTCTCTCTCTCTCTCTCTCTCTCTTCCTCTCTCTCTCTTCCTCTCTCTCTCTCTCTCTCTCTCTCTCTCTCTCTCTCTCTCTCTCTGTGTGTGTGTGTGTGCACATGCAAGCATTCTGATTTGAACCCAAGGCCTTATACATTCTAATCACTTGTTTTGCTGTTGAGATGCACCCTTCATCTTGAAATAACTTTATGTAGAAAAATTTGAAGCTTTGCTATGGAAATGGCACTAACGATGAGGGATACTAAGTTTAAAGAATAAATAGATAGGAATACACTCTTCCAGAAAACATCATCGTTTATCATTATAAATCTATCCCAATTGTACAATAAATTTATGTTTTCTTCAACTAACTTCTCTTTTTTCAGAAAATAAGTATGGCAGAACTGGGAACGATGATAAGGAAGGAAAGAATCTTCCTTAGTCAACAAAATACAAATACAGCAAGTTTTTGAGTGGGGGACATTCGATGCACTTAGAGGAGAAGTCACTCAATGTCACAGAAAAATTATAGAGGCGGTGGAGTTGGTCATTGATAAAATGCATCCAATGCAAGCATGAAGACCTTATTTAGATCCCAGCACCCATATGAAAAGCCATAAGTAGTGATTTATGACTATAGTTTAAATCCTGAGGAGGTGGAGTGCACTTTCAATACTGGAAAGGCAGAAAGAGAATAATGACTTAAACTCATTTGCTCTTTAGACTAGCCCAATCTGGGGGAGTCCAGGTCTTTGAGAAACCCTGTCTCTAAAAACAAGGTGGACAACCCCTGAGGAATGATATTCTAGGTTGATTCCAGGCCTGTAACACACAGGCATACACACACACACACACATACACACACACAATCCCAGAAAGTATTTTTATCTCAGTAAGTGGGGGAGGATTATCAAATGTCCATCAAGACTTTGTTGCTATTATTTGTCTTTTTTGCTTTATTTTGTGGTGCTGGACATTGGTGCTCAAGACCGACCCATGCTAGGATAACGTCCTACTACTGTACTGTAGCCCAGCTCAACTGAAACAGTTATATAGATTTGGGTTAAGAGACAAAGTATAAGAAAAAGATGAAGATGTTTAAAGTAAGCAATAAATTTTGTATAGTTTTGAGGTAAAATAATTGCAGAAAAAAGAAGGCAGAGCATGCTTTTCTACTTGATAATTATCTTACCCTTTCAAATGCTAGTACATTCTCCTACATCCTCCTAATCTGAAAGAAAAAGTCCTACTCCATAGTGTTTCTGTTACTGCTTTTATCAGGAATAGGTATGAAATACAAATAATATTTTATTTAGTTCTTTAATCTACTGTGTCCTTTTCTCAGTGAAATCTCTAACAAAAGGTAGACTCTATGATGACATCGGTTTTTAGTACTTTTAGTTACTGCTACCTTCCCTGTTCTTATGACACTGCTGAACTCATTATTTATGGGTGATAATGTTTGTCGATGGAAGGCCTGGATACACGCATGAATAATAGGAGAATGAAGTTATATTAAGGCACAAAGAAAGGATGACTATCAATTTGTGTTAAGGGCTCTTGGATTTATCAATGAAGTCAGAGTAATTATCAAAGAGAGGAGAATGGATGAGATTGGAATTGTGTGAAATTAAGAGTGAAAGAATTGAATAACAGATTTACACAGCACTATTGTCCATATGTATATAACTCCTCAAAAGGGCATGACACCCTAATCTACAGGGTGGCAATGTTGTGCTGAATCTCTCATGAATGGCATTCATGCCCTTAAAGCAGAGACTACAGAAGATCTCCCACTTCCATCTGTGAGGCCACATACAAAAGAAATTATAAAAATTCAAAGTTATAATTATTTCAAAATCTTCACAATCTGCCATTTGGATAGCTAAAATTTTGCTTGAAGAATAAAATTTATCAGCTGTAAGAGTACTTGCAAACAACCACAGCCCTGAATTTCTAAAGAATCACATGCCAGGAACTTGGAAACACTGAAAAATTAGATTTTTTGTCTTTTTTACTGAATGATATAATCCTAAAATATATTATTTTTATTGAACAAAAAATATTAGAAGATGAGCATGAATTTGGGTAGGTGACATGGTAAAGGTATGTTGGAGGAGTTGGAGAAGGGCAGTGAGGGATGGATGAGATCAAAATAAATTGTATCTATATGTGAGATTTTCAAAGAATATATTAAGAAAAATAATTGACATCCACCAGATGTTGGATGTGGGAAGGTCTTGATCTTTTCAGTCAGTCGTTAGAACTGTGAGAAGCAAATCTTGTTCGTAAGCTGCTCAGTTGTGGTAATAACATTCTGTAATAATAGTCTGTATAACTAAGACCAGCAAGTAGTTGATGGAGTATGCAGGGAAACCAGAAAAAAAAAGGATGAAAATAGTGTGCTGTGGGACGATGGTCTTGTATCCATTAAAGGTTGGTTTAATAAAATGCTGATTGGCCAGTAGGCAGACAATAAGTATAGGCAGGGTGACCAGAACAGGAGAATTTTGGGAAGATGAAAGTCTCAGTCTGTAATCATCACCCAGACCAAGAGGAAGTAAGATGAGAATGCCTCACTGATAAAAAGTACCAAGCCACATGGCTAACACAGAAAAGAATTATGGGCTAATTTAAGATGTAAGAGGTAATAAGAAGCCTGAGCTAGTAGGCCAAACAGTTTATAATTAGTGTAGACCTCTGTGTATTTCTTTGGGACTGAGTGGCTGCAGGGCTGGGCAAGATGAAAACCTTTGTCAACAAATGAGGCCAATATGGACAACTGTATCCACGTAAAACCTGAGAGAGTTTGGGAAGTAATACTAGACACAAAAGAACAGAGTTAAGCACAGCTTCTTGGTAGCATCATTTTCTCAGGTGGGCTCTGTTTGATACAGGCAAGTGCATCTCATTTAAGAGAGGCTTCCTGACTCAGCTTTAGCTGCAAAAACTTTGCAGCTTTTAAAGAGGCCCCGCCATAAAACACTTAAATGGTGTTGATGAATAGCCGACACCATGCTTCTTGGTGGTGTCAGGGACCTTGAAACTCCATAGAGTTATGGCAATAAACATGGCTCCAGACAGTAGCTCTGTCTTAAAGTTAGACTCTCAGAAAGCTAAGGAATGGGGTGGACCTAACTGTCAAACCATGGCTTTAATCCTTGTCATATTGCTTAGCAAATTAAAGACTCAAGTGGTCAGAAAAAAGGAGATATACAGTAAAGATATATTCAGATTAAAAAAACCCCTGTAAACAGTTTACAGTGTGTTTAAAAATATATGTAGGCTTGAGAGAGAAAATAAAAAGGATAAAGTCCAACAAGAAAGAAAGAGAGTCCTTGGGTGTAGTTCCACACACCTTTAATCCCTGCATTTGGGTGGCAGAGGTAGGCTGATCTCTGTGAGTTCAAGCACATCTTGGTCTACAGAGTGAATTCCATATCAGCCAAAGATACGCAGAGAAATCCTGTCTCAAAAAAACAAAAATTAAAAATAAAAATAAAAGAAATAGAGTTTAAAATAAAGCCACGTAAAGATGAAAATTACACATACAGTCTGGATTCTGTGTTGTCTTTAAATTGTTTGATGGTTGGGGAAGGAGCAACAGCTGCTAAAAGAAGCCTGAGCTAATAGGCCAACCAATTTATAATTAATGTAGATCTTTGTGTGTTTCTTTGGGACTGAATGGCTGCAGGACTGGGTGGGACAGAAACCTCTGTCAACAATAGTGAAACCACAAAGCTAAGAAATTCAGAGAGAAGATGCTGCTCCCTTTAGAGGCTCGCTAGCTTTGGATCTAGGCAGTCAAAAGGTGAGAGAAACTGTGATGTCCTGTGCCTTTGAGTAACATTTGCAGTCTTCTAAGAAGCTTTTCCTGCACCATATGATTCCTTCAAAAAGCTTCTCCCCACCTTTCAAACCAAGCGCTCGTGGCTAAAAAAGCTTCTATTCCAGCTTTCTACCCAGGGCCTCACAGTTGGTGAGACTTAGAAATGGGGCTGGAAATAGAGCATTCCCATCCAAATCACAGGGTCTTTGCTGACATCTTACTCTTCCCTCATTTTGTGCTGAGCAAAACTTATTTAAGTAGTCTGATAATGTATTTGAGATACCAGAAAGGTCATATATGAAGGCAGCAGTGTGGGCTTAATTGGCCTAGGTTTTGAGCACCGTATAAACTGATTTTTTTCTAAAGGTCAAATTTGACTACATAATAGCCAAGTAGAAGAAAACCCACTCTCCAGGCTTCCTCTTAACATACAAACAAAATGCCAGTCCATCCCCTAGGGATCACTTAGACAGAAAAGCAAAACTCTGCAATGTTCAGAAAAGGCATCGCTGAGGAGAACTGACAATAAGCAATGCGGGACCAGCACAGCACCCTAAGACAGACAGCAACGAAGGATGCAAGACTCCACAACCTCCGAAATATTTCCAGGAGTGCCAAAGGGAAGTCCAAACCAAACTTCAAAGTAAAGTTGATGAGAGGAAAATCATAGATGAAGACACATGGAAAAGTATTAATGAACTCCAGATTAGAAGGAGTAAGGACCCAATTTAAAAAGCTGTCACAAGTGTAGCATTGCAGAGTAACTCTCTGGTCCTTAAAATTGTGTGTATTCATACATGAGGAAATACATTAGAATGACTTACCAAATATTCCATAAATTGTGTATATTCTCTACCTATTCATGTAGAGGGAAATATGAAGCGAGGATATGACCATATTTCATTGTATAAATGTATGAAGTTCTCAAGATAAAGATAAAATGAAAAAAAGAAAAATATAAACTCAGGGACATAGAAACAAAACAAAGCAAAAACAAACAAAAAGTCTTTTGCCCAGATGTAAAATGCTGACTTAATTCATTCAAAGATTTCAGCTTAAAAACAAAAAATGAGCACGATTAATAATCTCATAAAAGAACATCAGAGGTAATCGCAAACTTTGAAAATATTAAAAAATGTGCCAAGGAACATATTATTTTGTGTTCTGTAAAGAAACAAATGAAGGCAGAAGTTGGCAGGTATGGAAGCAATGCAACTAAGCAATCGCAATGTAAAGAATGTGTTTTATTGACCCAATAATTTTAGCCAAGGGAACTTGTTCTTAGGAAATAATTCAATAGATGTGTGTAAGCTCTTTTCACGAATATTTTCTCTTTCAGTGTTATAAAAATGATAAAAAAATTAAACAAGGACAAACAAACCACTGGAGAGCAGTTTAATAAATTAAACTGTTTAAATTACAGTACAAACATTATGGAAATGTATTAAATTTTATATTGAATGAAGTCTTTCATTCATTTAGCTTCCAGAGAATTCCCAAAGATCGATGTTTAATCCCACTTACAATGAGAACAGTTTTCAGATAAACAACTTCTCAAGTGACTCCCTTTTCATGTGTTTTCCTTCAACTTTGCCATTTGTCTCACAGTCAAGAGAAGTCCTGAAGACATGGATTTAGAATCTAGTCCCAAGATGCTTTACAAGTGGATATCATATTCATGTAGGAAATGTTTCAGCCTGAAGGTAAATATTAAGTAGAGGGGAAAGTTCCACAATAACAGGACCAGGCTCAAAGAAAATTTTTGAAAAATTTTAATTAAATGTTCATGGCACTTTTGGATTTATCTCAGGTCTAAGGTATTTTTAGGAAAATGTGTTAGTCTAATAGAAATGAGTTGTTTCTCAGTGGGGATTTATCCTCATATTTTGTATGTAAATAAACAGAAAGGGTTGGGAGTGAGAAGAACCGGGGTTATAATAACCATATGAGCTATTATTTATTAAGCACCTTGAATACAACACACACTGTTCTAAGGGCATCCTCAAATCTTCTGATTTAATCCTTGTCAAACGCTATTGACTAGCTACTATTCTTATTCCTATTTGATAAATAAAATCCTACGACATGGGGAAATTAAATAATTTGTTCAATATCACCAGCCTGATAAGTATGATATGTATTGCTTCCTACTGAAATGATAGCTACAAATATTACCTGGACCATTGTTTCCTCTGCAAGTAGTCTAAGGGAAACAGGAAACTGTGTTAGCTTTCAAAATGCTTTCATTATTTCTTGAAGATCTTCTTGATTGGTGTTTGTACCTTTGCTCCATCATCATCTTTTTTCTTTTCTCACATGTTTTAAAAAGCATTTTATTTTGATTAAAACATGGAGAGGTAGGGATTGGAGAAGGAGATTTTGATATGTTGGGTCCATGTATGTATCTGAGGTGTGAAGACCAAGGAAAGGCGAACTGTAGTTCCTGTTACTATAGCTGCTCAAGCCTGCAAAGAAGGCCATGGGAAGGAAGAGTGCGTGGTTCCCATTTGGTCCTGTGAGCTGTTAAACAATATCCAGAAGAAGCAGCTGGATGCCATGGTACCCAGAAGACAGGACAAAAGTCATAGGTCTGTGACTAGGCTTCCATGCCCTACTTCTTTCTATTCTCTTTTTCATTATTTTAAGGAAGTCATTTTAATTAAGAGAATTAGATTTTCCTGGCTTTAGGATGCTATTTTATGGTTTATGATGATGGCACACAATTGTAACAATCGAATTTTCTCAATTTGTTCCCTTTAAGTGAAAACCTATTACTATAACTGAAACATATATCACATTAGGTAGAAAGCAGACAATTTTAATTTCATAATTGGAGACACTCAAGGAAACATTCACTAATGTTTATTGATTCCTTACAATTATGTGTCTGGTACTGTGGTAGTTTAAATGTAATTGACCCTGATGAGCTCACAGGGTGTGCTACTGTTGGAGGTGTGGCCTTGTTGAAGTAGGTGTGACGCTGAAGTAGTTGTGGTTTTGTAGAAGGAAGTGTGTCACGGTGAGGGCAGGCTTTGAGGTCTCTTGCTTAAGCTTTGCTCATCACAGTTGACAAGATGTAAGACTCTTAGCTACTTCTCTAGTACCATGTCTGCCTGCACACTACCTTGCTCCACCATAATGCTAATGGACTGAACCTCTGAACTGTAAGTGAACCACCTCCATTAAATGTCTTTCTTTGTAAGAGTTGCCATGGTCATGGTGTCTCTTCACAGAAATAGAAACCCTAACAAAGACATATTAAATTAGGAACTAGCTGTATGTGTATTTAGGAATATAGGAGTGAATCATGAATAAATGTGACTAACACAGAGGTATTCATTGCCTTTGGTGCCTTTTTGGTACTTTGGGGATTCTTTCCATGACTCTTCGTAGATAATAAACTCATTCATATCTCTTATGAATGATGTGGTATTCATAAAAACAAAGAAACATAACCCCAAGCCTACAGACATGCTTCCTTCAGACTGGCTTGTGGACATGGCCGTTAGGCATTTTATTGATTTCTAGTTAATTTAGGAGTGTCCAACCCACTGTGAGTGGTGGTGTTCCCTATGCATGTGGGGCTGAGCCCTGTAAGGTAGGTAGCTGAACATGAACCTGTGAGCAAGCTAATGGGCAGCGTTCTTTGGTGATTTCTATTTTAAGGAATTGCTCTACTGAATTTCCTGTTCTGCTGGAGTTCTTGCCTTGACTTCCCTCAATGACATACTGTAACGTGTAAGATGAAACAATTCTTCTATTTCGAAGAAAACGAGGTCAGGCAGTATGTTAGGATTTTCTGCACATTGTCTCAAACGTCCCGCAATAAAATAAAATAACTTTATTTGCATGAGAATTGCAGCTCATGGAACTAATATATGTTGATGTTGGGATTCACACTAGGTGCTGCTGACCATCTACTACACACAGACAAGGGCTGTGTACCTTTCATAGTAGATACCAGTTGCATGATTGAGTGAAGAAAATGCATTATATGACTTCGGTACTCAAGGACTTCCGAATCTAATTGAGATGACAAACAAGTCCAACATATATGCACAGTTAGACAACACTGATTTTGTGAAGTTAGCAACACCTATTTATTTGGTGTTGTAACGACCACTCTCCTAGAATTAAAATGGAAAATGCTGCAATGGAAGTAAATTCTACTCTGGCCTGAGAGGTGTGCTGTGTATAGTTATACTAAAAATTATGTTAATTGTGTAAGGGGCATGAAGAACTACATTCAGTGAAAAGATTAGAACGGTCTTTTTCTGATATCTTTATCTTTATTCTTCATGTGGATGAAGCATAGCAGACCCAAAGGCCTAGTTTTTTCCTATTTCATTTCTAGAAAAAGGATGAGAGGCACACAGGGGAGATGGTGGCAAACATACCAAGCAAGGTTACTTTCTTGCAAATGACAGCCTTGTTCTCCACAAATAAAATAAAGTTTTCTAAATTCCCTGAAGTCAGAGACATCATTGTGTCCTAGTCTCCACAACGGTCAACATTCTGCTGGGTTTCCAAAAATTAAAAAAAAAAGGTCCGGCTTAAAAGAATAAGAGGTTGAGAAACAAAAAGATGGCGGAGATGGTAGATAATTTCAGGAAATGACGATAGAATGAAGAAGAAAAGAAAGGCTTCAGCTAGCATCGGCACAACTTAGCACTCACTGATACCATTCCTGTCCCTTCTCGCATGATTCCTCCCCGCCCCCCCTTTGTATACTTTCATGTCTCCCACAAAGGTTTATATTTCCCACAATTCCTTATTGATGTTACTTACAACTTTGGGTCTGCTATAAGGAGAGCCGTCACCTGGGAGAAGGACAGTATTCTATTCACGTTTCTTTCTGAAGTTATGGTGGAATTCAGGCTGTGTTCATGCTCTCTACATATGGCTACATTCCTAGTGCTGGAGTTTAAAACAATGTCGTCTAACCTTGGCAGACAATGTGGTAAATAATATTCAATCAGCAAGTGGTATCTATTGCCTGGGTGGCAGCATTCACCAAGCAGAGGAGCTTGGTTTCCTTTGACAGCACCTAGCCACCTACCCTCTATTTCTTTTCAATGCCTGCTCACCAATTTAAAATCCCTTCCTTCCCCCTTTATATTGCTGAACTCCTTAAATTCATTGGCCTTTCCCTGGTTCTTTGCCCATAAATATGTATGCTTTTCTCAAGAGTCTCCCAACAGGAAAGGGCCCCATAAACCCCCTCCCACCTGCTTTGGAAGTCTCTAATTGAACGGGCCTCTGCTGCCCTCTAGGGGGCCTGTTCATCACATACTTGTCAACTCCAGCCTATGTACTCAGGGTGGCGTAGTCCTGGTGTAAGAGTGTCCGTGTCCACAGGAAGGCTGCCATGCTCTAAGATTTTAGCCTATGTCTGTACTCAGCAGTTTAGAGATACGCAGTGTAATCTGGGTAGGAATATGAGACCTGCATAAACAAGCAAGCGAGTTTGCTCATGAAACCCATAACACATACAACCTTGGAAGAGACTTAGATGCTCAAAGTGATTCTGATACCAGTGTAATTTTTGGCTGTGAGAATCTCATCAGCATTTCAGTTTGAAGATTCTATTAAAGTTTATGTTATGGAATCTAGGATCTGACAATGAAAGATGGGTGAACGAATGTCATTTTTACTTCTGCCTGGACTTTGAGAAAGAACTTCCTAGAAGAGATGGGAGTAACACTGTGCTTTCTTATTCTCTGTACCAATCTGGTTGCATATTAAGTGAAAACTCTCTTCTATTTATCTTGACTTCTCTGTGACTAGGTTTGCTGATCACTATTTCATATCTGAACCCCCTCTTTTCCTTTCATGATATAACTTATCAATCAAGTCTCCAGTAGCTCAAGTGATACTAACACCCCCACATTATTTCGGTATCTATGGTCTCTATTTTTTATTCCACCAAACTAGAATTCACACCCAAACTCTCTGGTCTTTACCCATTTTTTCAGATATTTGAAATTTCTGAACCAATTCCTTGTTTTTTTCTATACATGTTTGCCTGTTCACCTTTCTGCTCACAACCCATCTTCCTTCACTGGCTTCCATCACACAAAACGCTCATGGCTCTCCTAACATCTCTCTCTCTCTCTTTTTTTTGCAATCTTCACCATTCACTTCCCTTTTGAATTCAGAGAGCACATTATTAATGGATCCAAGCCCAATTCTTAATTTTTCCTTTCCAAATCATTGTTCCCACAAAGCTAAGTTACATTGCTTTAATCCTCTTATTTACAGGGAAAATCTTAACTCTCCATTTTCTCCTCTATATAACACATCCAATCGGTCATAAAGTTCTGTAACTGCACTAGCTAGGGGGAAGCAGCATAATATTTTATCCATTATTATAATATACACCCAACATCCACTTCTCTCACTTGTATTTTATGTCAATTCCATCTACAAACACCAGCCACTTTCTAATGTATTCATCCTTTCATGTAACATCTGAAACTCTCTGGAAGCTCCTGTTACAGACAGGAGAAAATATAAAATTTAGACTTCACCCATTTGGCCACCTAGACACCATACTCAGTTACCACCATTTCCTTCTCCTGTTTTTACATAACCCACAGTGGACAGTTTGCTCAGGGCTTAAGATTTCAGTCTTGTTCCTGCTTCAAGATCGTTTCGAGTTTTCCTTCCTTGTTGTCAGGACTCTCTAACTCTGAGAACCTCCTTACGCTCTCCTTCTTCCTTCACACCTCTGTTCTTCCAGCTTACTCACTGAGGAATTCATGAATCCTTCTGGAAAAGTATACAAAGTAATTCCCAATCTACCTCACTCTACTATCTCACAGGAGTTCGTTTTCTTTAGAGATTAATGTTCTGTATTTTATTTGTTTTATTGTCTTTATTGCTGCTAGTAGGAGAGAGCTGTCATTTTATCTGGTTCATGACTTTATCCTTTATGCTTAGAGCGTTTCCAGGTACACAGTACATTCTCAGTATATAGTTTTCAGATGTACTAGTGAATAAACATAAAAGTCAGAGTACTAAAATTTAGCTAAAGTTCACCAAAATTATCCTGTATTCAGTTACACTGATATTTGTTGTATCTTCAAAAAAGAATTTGATGTGCTAATACTTTTTCTGTAACTTGACTGGAGTTTGGATAAAAAGATCTTCATTACTTTTAAGGAAATAATCTGACAAAAGCCTACAGCATTCAAAAGCGTGAAAGAGTGCAGGGTGCAGTGGTGCCCGCCTTTAATCTGAGCACTTGGGAGACAGAAACAGGAGGATCGCTGGGTTCAAGGTCAGCCTGGTCTACGTAGTGAGTTCCAGGCCAGATAGAACTAGAGAGATTCTGTCTCAACAAATGAAAAAAAAAGCAATAAATTGGGAAAGACTATTACTACATAATGTAGAGAGCTTAAAAATTAAACATAAAATTTAAAATGAAAATTAAATATGACATAGTATGCATAATAGCTTAAAGACTCTGATCTCTCACAGTATGTATACATGCAAGAATATATATGTACAGCACCATCTAGGTTAGTGGTAGTCATTAATGTAGGCAGCATGTTTAGGGCTTCTGTGTCCTTCACAGTGAAGAATGGCCTTTTCAAGGTGGAACGGGTGATACGGATAAGGATGACTTCCATGAACAATAAATGCTTTGTAGAAACAACCGAGCATCAGAACTGTTTGAGGTCCATATCAGCAGTCTACTTTATGAAGAAGTTTTATACTTAGGAGTGGTACAAGATGCAGTTATAAAAGGTAGGAAGAATAGGAGGGATGACGTTGTCGAAAGAGGAAGTGTGTCACTGAGGTTGGCCTTGAGGTTTAAAAGCTCATTCCCTTGCCAGTGATCACTGTCTCTCTCTGTCTCTGTGTCTCTGCCTCTCTTTCTCTCTGTCTTTCTTCCCACTTGTGTGTTGTGTTCCTCTGTTGCCTGGTGGGTTTTGTTTTAATGTGCAAGCTCTTATCTATTGCTGCAGCACCGTGTCTGGCTGCCCGCTGTGATGTGCCCTACCATGGACTCAGTCTCTGAACTTTAAGAAAGACCTCAAACAAATGCTTTCTTTTACAGGTTGCATTGGAGTGTCTTTCACAGGAATAGAAAAGTAACCACTACAACATACCACACCCCAGCATACACACACGAGAGAGAGAGAGAAAAAAAGAAAACAGGGTAAAAATGGTTAAGAATATAATAGTATAATCTTTATCATCTGGATAAATACTGGTTAAATTGAAGATAAAGAAAGTTTAAGCATGGTGATTTTTTAGAATGAAAAGTAGAAGAATTTGTTAGATCTGTCACAAACACAGAAAACAGTCATTATAAAATCGGGTGGTGGTGGCACACACCTTTAGTCCCAGTACTTGGGAGGTAGAGGCAGGCGGATCTCTATGAGTTCAAGGCTAGCCTGGACTACAGAGCAAGTCCCAGGATAGGCTTCAAAGCTACAGAGAAACCCTGATTCGAAAAGCCAAAAAAAAAAAAAAAAAAGAAAGGAAAAGAGGAAAGTCATTATAGAAACTTGCAGGAACTCATGGACTCTAGGCCAATGGCTGGGGACCCTAGAGGGGACAGAAGAAGGAGCTGTGCATGTAGGCCACAATTTTGTAGTCTGGTCTGTTTGTGGGAAGCCTGGAGTGGGAGTAGGACCTATCCCTAGTGCCTGAGCTGGCTCTCTGAAACCCATTCTACATGGTGGGATGCTTTGTCCAGCCTTGATGCTTCAGAGGCAGGGCTTGGTTATGCCTCAACTGAATGAGCCAGGCTTTGTCGATTTCCCATGGGAGGCCTTACCCTTTCTGAGGGGTAGGTTGAAGGGAAATGGGGGAAAGGGGAGAAGGGCAGGGAGGGGGAACTGTGGTTGATATGTAAAATAAAATAAAGGTCGTGAGTTTTAATTACATGGAAGTTCACATGATTCTAGTCATAGACTAACAGAAAAAAAAAAAAAACAACAAGAAGAAAACGTTTAACAACCGACAGTGTAATGATAATCGAGTTCTTCAAAGAAAGTGGCTTAACAGACAGGAGCCAAAGATCATAGTTGGCTTTTCAGAATACCTAGATTTAGGAGACAGAAGGCAGCAGAGGGTCCAAACTGTGTTTTTGTTCTGCTGTTACTTGTTAAAATACCTATGAAAGGAGAAAAAGTACTCAGTTTGTCCTCTGTCATCATGCTATCGCCAATGTAAACTTCAAAAGACAGAATTGAGAATTGAAATTTGTACCAGGTTTCTTTTCTCAAACCGATTGGAGCATAGCTAAATTAAGAGAAAGGTGAGACATAGTGCAAGGAACATGAGAACCAGCTGTGAGTTCAAACTCGGCCAATTACTGTAATGGATACAGTCCTAGAATGTATATTTCATTTTTTTCTTAGCCTTAACTTGCACAGATATAAATGATGGCTTGCAAGGCTGCACAAAGTAAATGATAGCACATAGTACTTTGAAGGAGCTCAATGAGCATTTGTTTCCCCCCATGTGTGTTTTATGTGTGTATGTTATATGTCTGTGTTACGTGTGTGTGTTATGTGAGTTTGTGTGTTATGTGTGTGGTATGTGTTTGTTATGTGTGTGAGTTATGTGCGTGTGTGTGTATGTTGGCAGTACATGTGCACATGCATAGGCTGGCATTCCCCTGTCTTTCTAAATTATTTCCCACCTTACTTTTTGAGACAGAGTCTCTCTTCAGACGTGGAGCTTATCAACTGAATATCTGCCTAGCTAATGTGCTCTGGGCTGATTCTGTCTCTGCCCCACTCCTGCCCCGAACACTGGGATCACAGGTGCATGCTGCCATGCCCAGCTTTTTACACGGATGATGGGGGTCTCAAGCACTTTACCAATGGAATCATCTCCCTAGACCCCTTTCCTTTATTTTTGTACCAGTCGCCAGGTATTGCACAACGCTTACCACCTAACAAAATACAAGAACTACAAATGTTTTGTATGTGAGTGGGGAGGACTGGGAAGCATAAAGGAAGATAGAGAACTTAATTTTTTGCAGAAAGCTGGAGAAAGGGATTGCTTATTCCCCCCACCCCCCCTTTTTTTATCTTTTCTATCTGCACCAAAGAGGCAATGGCAGAATTAATTGCTTTGTTTTTGCTTTTTTTGTTTGTTTGTTTCTTTGGTTTTTTTTTTTTGGTTGTTGTTGTTTTGTTTTTCAAAACAGGGTTTCTCTGTAGCTTTGGAGCCTGTCCTGGAACTAGCTCTTTTAGACCAGGCTGGTCTCGAACTCACAGAGATCCACCAGCTTCTGCATCCTGAATGCTGGGATTAAAGGTGTGCGCCACCACCACCCAGCGAAAGACAGAATTGCTAACTCCATTATTATGCCTAAGAGTTACTTTTCTCTCATTTGAAGTCTTATGTTCTGAAAGAGTTGCATGATCTAGACATGTCACCCCAAGATGCATTAAAAAAATCTTTTTTCTTTTTCTTTTCTTTTCCTTTCTCCCTCCCTCCCTCTTTCTTTCTATCCTTCTTTGAGATGCAATTTCTCTATGTATCCCTGTATGTCCTGGAATTTGTTTTGTAGATTAGGCTGGCATTGAACTCAGAGATCTGCCTACCTTTGTCTCCAGAGTGCTCAGATTAAAGGCATAAACCATCCGCCCAAATTTTAAATTTATTTTATAAATTATCTGTACATGAGACAAGAATTATTTCTAAAGACACTGAGTGTTTGGAGGGAAAAAACTACTGACAGTTTACCTTACCATCCATTTAACTTCCATCAATTGACAAAAAATGTTTTAATAAAATTTAGATGGCAATGAATGAGACTAGTAATATCAAATACAAATTAAAATTCACTGTAATCACAGTATTCAGGAACATTGATTCATTTTATAAAGGGAGTGTTTTATATGCAATCCATCAAGATCAGCCAGACATTATATCTCCACAAAGATAGTTCAATTATCACAGAGCCAAACCTTTCAGTTAATCATTTCCAAGCCTTTCTCCTTCCAGAATGAAATAACTTAAGTATATTACCTGTAAGCTATAACCTATGAGATCTAAATCTTTACATTTCCTGTCACAGGTCCAGAGGCAGATGGAAATATGTTTGAATGGTGTATTGGGAGGCAGTGGTAAGCAAGAATCAGGGTATGGAACATAGAGGATAATAGGAAGGAACGTAGCAAAAATAAATTGTATATACGTATGAAATTGTGAAAGAATAATTATCCACTAATTAATTTTTTAAAAGGAAGAATGACTTATTCTTTTGGAAAATGAGCTACTATTGAGTACAGATTCACCATTAGGAGTTATTGCCAAGATACAAGGGAAGCGAATCGCTGCTGGTCACTGAACACATATTGTTGAGAGGAATTACAAGAAGCAGACACTTTCTAGTTGCTGGTGATGGAGAGCAAGAAGAGTATGCTTATAAACAGCTCACAATTTAATATGGTAGGAAAACACATAATCCAATGCAAGACACCTCAATCATAGCACTTTCCATGTGTTGTGTTGCTATAATCTACTCAGTGAATGGGAAAAAATTATGTGCGTTCTTTAAATACAGGGTCTCACTACATTGTCTAAGCATGTCTTGTCAAGAAATCTTCTTGCTTTACAGTCCACGTAGCTGACACTAGTATGGTTTCACTGTGTCCAACAACAACGAAATGAAGTTAAGCTAACAATACATTAAAATCTGATGAGTTCTACCTTAAAGAGGTTTAGAAAGTCTTAAGGACAGATAATTTATAAAATAATTTTAGTATTTGGACTAGAAAATGGAGGATGAGAGTGTGTTTTCTAGATTAAAAACTAAAAAGATAAAAAGCAGGCATTATTGATAGGAGTGGAGAGGCTAATCTATTCACAGGCATGAGCACAACAAGTAAAGTAATGTCTATGACTTGGTGTATCTCTGCAACTAGTGCAATTTGGCACTGTCAGATGGTATATATTTGGGGGTTTCCTCGTGGGAATCTAGGGTTGGGACATTGGGGTTGGTAAGACAATACAGATCATATCAGTCATTATGACAGAATGTTTTGAGGACAGGGTCCTTGGTAGTATAAGTGAGAATACCATAAAGAAGACAAAACAGGTGTGAGAAGAGACTGACTGGATTTGAAATGTCAGGGGAATTGAAATGTCCATGATGAGGGCTGGAGAGATGGCTCAGAGGTTAAAAGCACTGACTGCTCTTTCTAGAGGTCCCGAGTTCAATTCCCAGCAACCCTATGGCAGTTTATAACCATCTATAATGAAATCTGTTGGCTTCCTCTGGTGCACAGGCAAACAGTCAGACAGAACGCTCTAAACGTAATAAATAAATAAACCTTAAAAAAGAAATGTCCATGATGATACAAGTTTGAGAAATTGGGTTCAAGTTGGAGCTTTTATCCAGAGAAGGTATACATGAAAAAAATCAGCTATGAGGCCTAGAAAAGAAGTTAGTTTTTACTTCATGATCGAAATGCTTTCTTCTGTTGACATGCTTTATACATTAAAATGATTCACATAGTCAAGCCATTCTAAACTTAAATATTTGCATGAAATGGATGTGTAGGAAATTCTTGATTTACAGCTCAAATTGATCACTTTGAAAATGCACCCTCTGGAGTCTCACCTTTTAAATTTTGCGTGTCTTTAAAAAGATTTAGAAATACAGCCTACTGAGTCCATGTATTGCTGCCTGTATGTGTATGTGCTTAGGGGATGATCGCTTAAGACTGGATAACCTATCATGAGCTTGTTCCTATAGAAGACTGATTCTCCTTCTCTCAGCAACCAGTAATTGCAAAATAAAGCAGAGGTAATGAACTTGGTGGGGGGGGGCGGTGAGAATCACATGGAGTTGGAGAGGTGGAGAGGGAGGGATAGAAACGATACTTTACTTACAAATAAAAATTTAAAAACATTTAAATAGAATTGTTTTACTTTAATTGTGTTTATTGTTTATGTGTGTGTGTGTGTCTGTATATGGGTATGTGCATGTAAGTGCAGGTGCCTTCAGAAGTCAGAGGCTTTGGAACTCCCAGATCTGAAGTTATAGGATGTGGTGAGCTGCCTTATGTGGGGGCTGCGAACTGAACTCGGTTCCCCTGGGAGACACCGGTGCCTATTCTCAACCACTGAGCCATATCTCTAGCTTCTGGAGTCTTACACGATTTAAGGAACAATGTTAAAAATAGTCTCTATTGAAAAACAAAGTAAATACAAGTAAATTATAAGAGATGGGAGTGAAACCCATGCTTAATTTGTTTGTCCTCAGGAAACATGGCTTGCCATTTCTTCTGGTCATTTTCAAGTCGGCATTGTCTGTTGCAAATCTAACATGTCCCCCTGCTTTGTGTTTGCTTTCAGGGACAATTTAGGTAATTTTGGGGCCATTAGCTGGATTGTAATATAGAGAAAAAGGAGAAGGAGACAGAAGAATGGTTAGCAAAAGCAGACTTGGCTTGCTAAGGTCCCTCTCCCACTGTTTTACAACAGAGGAGACAGTAAATCATTCTTCAGCTGGTTGAAATAGTCAAAGCTGGAATGTAGTTACTGCAATGATAGCTTCTCAGATACCATTCTTGATACCAACCTTCTATTGATTCTTGTAAAGACTTCACTATTTTTATTAACACAACCTTCCTGTTTTAATTTCTGGTAGCCAAGGCTAAGACCGATAGAGTCAAATTGCTCAAGCATGAACTCAAGGCCCAACACTAAGCTATACGATCTTGGGGAGTTTTACTTAAATTTATCGTCTTTCGATTTCCTAATTTGTACACGGTATTTCTAATGCTGATCATCATACAGACTGTGTTAATGACTCGGTGAATATTTATGTAACACCAAATAGATTGTTGTGCTAGGTACCATTATCAGCCTTATGCCACCTTTGTCATCCATCACCTTTGCCCTGCCCACGACACTCCACCTTCCCTCCTATAGGTTGGACATATTTAAACTTTTGGCTGAGTATCTTTGAGGCTGGTTTTAAATAAAGAAATAGTTGTAAGAACTATCAAACGCTATTCATCTCTCTTTTCCTTTAGTAACCATTCTGATGATTCTAGTCATTCCTTTCTTGTATTAAGCATTTAAATATACAATGTTGCATATCATTTTCTATGGCTAATAAAGGCTGCCTGCTCTTTTCAACATACTTTGTTCCCCTTGGGAAATGAGGTGACGGAAAGCATAACCCAACAGATTTGCGCTTCACTCTTCAATGCTAACCTCAGAGAGAGCCTTGGATTTTCCTGAAGATTTAAAGGTAAAACTCTCAGCTTTATCACCAGCATTCAGTCCCTAATTTAGTCGCCCACCACTCTAAGTGAGTTTCTCACCTCTCTGAAGCAGTCAGCAGCAAAATGCACTGAAGTTTTCTCTTCCTACGTTGTAAATGTGATATTCAAGAGACTGGGTGCACTATCACCAGTAATTAAAAGATATTAAATAACAGCTTGATTCTGGGGAACAAACCCTTGAAGTATGACCCATTGAATTGGAGAGAACTTTCTAACATGAAAAAGGAGAATTTAGAGGCTATTTAGGCCAGACTATTCACTGTTTAAGATTAAGATGAAAAAAAAATAAAAAAGATTAAGATGAATATTTTTAAATATAGTATTGGTCTTCACGGAAATAATGTTGACTTTTCCGGCTATAATATGTCATGCTGCTTCCACAGGTGTGGAAATGTCATGTCCACGATGATGGCAAGACCAAGAGGTAAAATTTTGGTGTGTCCATTAGGAATCTTCTTCAGTTGGTGTATATCTGAGAACTAACATGTCGACTATTATCATAGTTTGTGAGAAAAATTGCCTCAGTTAATATAAAACTCTGTAAAAGTTCACCCTGGCAGTCTTTCACCAGGGCTACTTATATCTGTGCCACATAGCTTGAGCATAAATACTCTCTTAAGGAAGATGCCCAGAGAATCTGCTTGCCACCTAGTGGCCAGGAAAGGAGCGGGTGGGCTAAGGGCTGGGAGGTAGAATTGGAAGGCAGGGAGGGAGGAAAGAAGGAGGAGAGAAAGTCTATATAAGCAGTTGACACATAAGGTCTGTTGCTTCGCTAGAATCAGGAAGGATGGTCAGAAATGCCCTGGAGTTTAGAGGCTGTCTGCTCCTTTCAGCAGGCAACTCCCTTTATGTCTGGCACTATTCTCCCTGGAGATGCAGTCGCAAAGCAGTGTCTGTGTGGTGAATACAATTAAATGAAAGCCTCTGGAAACGTCCAAGGGGAAATTAGATAACATGTGCTTTGATGTAGGGATTTGGAGTTGGAAGGTGAAAAAAGACCAGGAAAGATATCAGAAGCCTGTGCATGCTTTGCTCTGGTTTACATTACCATTCTGAAAATGTACCTTTTAAAGTTCTTCACTGAAGTCAGTTTGCTCAGTTTTCTTCAAGTGCCATCAGATATTTCACATACTTTTAGATTAAAGCAAATCCTAAAGTTAGATTTCTCTTGTAAGAGAATGTTGAGTCATCTCATTCTTTTACACTTCATAATTCAATGAAAGGAAAAACAGCTACTTTCTTGTCTTTTGGGGTAGAACAATTGGCTCTTTTTCTTGTCCTGGAAAATGCAATCTCTGTGCACTGAGAAGTACAGTTTACTTTTGACCTGATCCATTCCCACCCATGGCCTTGTGCCCAGCGGACAGAGATACCCTGGCAGAGGTGACCAAATCAACAAATGTCATGATTGTTTTTTCTCTAGTAGAATGCACTGACTTGTGTGACTGATTCCCATCAATAGAGCAAGTTGGTCCTGCACTTTACACTCTCTTTACAAGACCCTGCAGGGCTATCGACTAAAAATGGTAGGATACAGCAAAGAGGAAAGTTCAAATGTGGAGTGTGGAATTGTTTCTATAAGTTAGACCCATGATCACATGTCTATGGGGCATCTTCTTGATTAATATTAGATGTGGGAAGAGCCAACCCACTGAGAGTAGTACCACCTCTGGGCAGGTGATCCTGGGTTATATAAGGAAGCAAGTTGAATAAGTCATAGGAAGCAAGCCAGTAAGCAGCATCCTTCCATGGCCTCTGTATGAGCTTCTTTGTTTAGGTCCCTTTCCTGTGTGACTTCCTGGACTCATTGCTTTGGATGGTGAATTGTTTGTTATATGAAACTGTGAGTGAAATACACCCTTTCCTCCCCAAACTGCCTATGGTCATGGTGTTTCATCACAACAATAATAACCCTAACTCCGATGCAGTGTGAGCAGCCAGCCTCCTGCTCCCTGCCATGGTTCCCTTATCTGTAGATGTGTCTTCTCAACAAAGATGAATTGCATCTCCTGATCTATAAACCAAAATATGATCTATAAACCAAAATAGACATTTCCTTCACGGTGATGCTTCTTCTCAGAAATTCTGTCAAGTCAAGAGAAATACAGCTTGCTTCAGGTTTAGTTTTTATGGATATATATGCTAATATATAATAGTAAATATATGCTAAATCATTTCCTCATGCCTTTTAACACCCCCTGCTAGCTAACCATGCACTTCCATTTAATACTGATGCAGTGACTTATTTGGACCTGAGTACAGAATCACAACTAGTCTCTTATATATTGAACATTAGCTCTAGTGAAGCAAAAAGGGTATGTCCCTAAGTCAGAAGGTAGAGATAAACAGTTTTTATTCATCTCTGAGACACACTGAAACTTCTCTTAAAGGCAGAGTGGAAAATACACTGAAAAATTCAGCCAATGTCAAGCCTTCCAAAATAAGTGTTATTATGTTATCCTCAGGTGGACTAGAACTTGAAGTCCTAATAGAGAACAAAGGGTAGGAACAATTACCCACTTGATAGCTCTTGATAGCTTATCTGTCATGCTACTGTAGAAAGAACATAGCATTTCAATTCAGTTGTCCTTCAGTTTGAATCCCATTTGTGCTTCTGGCAAGCTGTGTAATGTTGAAAAGATGACCCAACCTTTCTTCATTTCAGTTTCCTCACTTTTAATGCAGCTAATAATAACAATGTGTATTTTTGTTCCTGGCTATAAAGCATAGCTATAAAATGATTCTTTTTGTTTATTTTGTGCTTTGTTTTGTTTGGTTTTGTTTGAGATAGGGTCTCTTTATGTAGCTCCGGCTGTCTTGGAACTCTCTATGTAGACCAGGCTGGCTTTAAACTCACAGAGCTCTGCCTGCCTCTGCCTCCCTAGTGCTGAGTTTAAAGGCGTGTGCCACTATGCCTGCCTATAAAATTATTCTTAAACCAGAATTCTCAGCATTGCTTTGGAGTTCATTAGATATACAGACTTTCTGGCCCTAACTTGTCCTACTTAGATTTTGACTGTTGTGATAGAAATTATGATCAAAGCAACTTGGGAAGGAAAGAGTTTATTTGACTTGTAGATCATAGCGTAGTAGTCAAGGCAGGAACTCAAGGCAGGAACCTAAAGACAGGGACTGAAACAGACATGATGGAGGAGCACCGGTTGCTGAATTGCTTCCTATAGCTTGCTAAGCCTTCCTTTTCTGCAGTTTAGTATCACCTGCCCAGAATAGCCCTGCCCACAGTGGACTAGGTCCTTTTACATCAAGCACTAATGAGGAAAATGCTCCACAGACTTTCCCACAGACCAATGTGATGGGGGCATTTTGTCAGTTGAGATTCCTGCTTACCAAATAACACCAACTTGTGTCATGTCGACAAAAACCAAAAGCAAACCAACAAACAGAACAACCACCAGCACTTCCCACCACCTAACACCTACTAAATCAGAAACTCTTGACTTAGGGATTTGATTCCATCATATCATGATAAGAATAAATACATGGAATAATGTCAAGAGACAAGTGGGATCTGCTTAAGGAATGCTGCTTCTAATTAATTTTTAAATTGGGAGCTTTATTATATTCATTGCACTTTGGTTTTGAGTTCTTGTTTATTTTGGAAGAACAAGGTGATGTATTCAGTGTTTGTCTGCAGCTTTTCTCTTTCTAAGGCTTGCACTAAGAAAGGCACATGGATAAACTAAAGAAAACGGCATCACTAGCTTCCACTTTTCTCTGTGCCACTTTAACTAAGCAACAGGGAATCATGTTTTCTGGCAACATTTACAATCTGAAGTGGCCATTGTGACAAAAGACAATGGAAGGGGCAGCAAGAATCTCTGCCTAGAGGAGAGAAATCGTGACTGTATTCCTCAGTCTCTTATTTGTTTACTTTGACTAAACCAAGGTGAACAATGTGAGCATATACTTGATTCACCAGGGAGTTTCATGTTCTGGAAGCAAGGGGGTTCCTCCATCAATTCATTATTTAATCCCTACACACTTAATTCACAATAATTCCATAGGCTAAAACCATACTTATTACAAAGGACTACAGGTGTACCCACAGAACCACAACACAAAATTGAAAATTAGCCAAAAGCCCCAAAGCACATTAAACTCTGAAGAAAGTTCACCTGCAAAAAAGAAAGCAAAAAAAAAAACCAAAAAACCAACAAAGAAACAAATGCAAACAAATGCCCAGATAACACTTCTTAAACCTACCACTAAAGTATGTACAGAATATTTGGAGGATCATGCATCCTTAGAATTGAGCAAGGATTCACCAAGTAATCTAGCCCCTTCTGAACTTAAATGTTCTTGTGGAATTGATTTCTTGAAGAATGAAGCTGCAGAACCTTCTTTCCCATCATGTGACCTGAATTGTGTAGTGTGTGGACCAGAGCTGGGATAACCCTATGACTAAGAGGAGGAAGCTGACGTTGCATGAATGTGGAATTTGGCACATAATCAGTACCATAGTCACCCTGTGAGGTAGATATTTCTGTTCTTATGCTGTAGAGTCTCAAAGAGTTTAGATGCTCACTCTATGGCTCCAGATTTTAAGGGTTGGAGCTGGGATTAGAATGCACGCTTTAAGGCAGAACCCACTTCACCACAACACACCAATTCCAACTTAAAGCCTGAGAGATATAAACAGGCTGAGTTGTTCCATGATGTCAACTTGACTGTCCATACACTTGTGATCTTTATTCATTTCAGAGACCATAAAGCAGTATCTCTAAGGCAGAAATACATTCACCATGATTGAAGTGAACAATAATTACAGAAAAATGGGGTATGTAGTTGAGAAAATGGCTATAATGAAGGCTGTTATTTGAATAGTAAAGGTCTTTGAATGCTTATGTACCTGGGTGAATCAAAATTTTTGTTCTGCTACATATTAATTCGCCAGCTAAAGGCTTTACTTTGTTTCTATGCACCTATTTGTGTTTATTCTCTTATCTATGAACTGAGAATAATCATTTCTACTACTAAATATTACGCAAATTTTCTGAATATTAATAAAATTTAAAATTCCGTGAATATCTAATGAGGTATATTAAATAATTTAGCATAGTAATTGTCATAAAATAATTGCTCAATCTGTGCTAGTGTATAAAAGGTGAAACAATCCATTGTAAGCACATAATTTCTCTGTTTTCCAGGAGAGAGAAGAGGTAGAGGCCACCTATGTATTGATTGGGAATGAAGATGGGCGACATATGATTTTTTTCTGAAAGTAGTCATGAGAGACTCTTGATAAGTAAAGTTATTGAGTGTTTGATGAATGAAGCCATGGAAAGGTCAGTGTGGGAGTTTGAGAACTGAAGACTCCCTGAGGCTCAGCTCTTGAGAACACAGAAGAGCTACTTCCTTCCCTGCTCATCTCACTAGAGGTCTGAAAACAAAGACATTAGAAAGAGGTCAGGCAGAGAGTGGTCATAAGCAAAGCCATCTGAGGAGGGAAGGAGCAGCCCCTGGAGCATATCCAGACAACCAAAAGTCCTTAGGCATGGTCTCACAGTGCCCAGGGCAAGAGTCCTGTTTGTAATGTGCAGAACCTCCCTGCATCAAACGCACAATCTCTTATTTGAACTTTTCACTTAGAGACCCAATTTCTCACAAAGTTTTCTTTTGCTCACCACTGTTTAGCATAGACTTCTATCTCAGCACTCCATCAAGTCACTGAATTCATTTGTTTCCAGTCTGTGTCCTTCAAGAGATTAAGGTAAACCCAAAGATGCTTTTCTTGTTTCTCTGTTTGCTTTGTTTAGTTTGCTTTGATCTCTGAATCCTCAGGATGTGAAAGGATTATGGCTGCAGAGTAGGTACTCAATTGAAGTGTGATTTTTGAGATGCTTCTTACATTTTTAAGGACTAAGTGTTGTTAGATAAAATCTGGGCAGTGAGGCCAACAGAGTGAATAGATTTTCTTTTCTGTGCTGGAAATAAAGCTTTACTTAAAAAAAAAAAACTCCAGGGAGGGGAGCAGAGAAAAATGTAGAGCTCAATAAAAATAAAAAATTAAAAAAAATTCCCAACTGGAGAAGTTTGGAAATTGGGCGCATTTGGTTCAGCCACTATCCTTTGCATGCATTAAATCACGTCCTGTGTATGTGTACATAAAGCTTGCACAGATGCGCTGTCGGGGTTTTTTCAAATCATCCTTTTGCTTTGTTTTGTTCTGTTTTAAACAGCAGGTTTCATTATGAATCCTCCCATGTGAATGCTGTGTGTTGTATGAGCCCTGAAATATGCTGCCTAACAGATTCACGATCAACCCATCCTAAATCATACTCTTTTGAGTATTGCTATGGGTCAGGCACTGAGGAAAATATAAATGTATTCAAGACAGCATTGAATAGACATGAAAAGATTGTGTGTATGTAGTAAGCAACTTGTGTATTCCTATAGATCCTGGCAATGTTCAGGTCTTAGTAAATACATGAATAAGTAAGACAAACAGATGCTAAGAATGTGTGCAAAATGCATAAATGTTCTAAGAATCCAGATGGGTAAAACTATGTGACATGATTTAATCTGATTGGGTTTTGTAAAGGAATCTTTACCTAGGAAAATAAAAGGATCCAGAGAGACAGAATAGCCAAAGACTCTAAAGAGAGAATATCACATACATCTTTCCACACAGAGTAAGAACCCCTTAGTGGACTCTAAACAATTGGAACCGTTCTTGCTCTGATGACGTCTGAGTGTACTGGAATCCCGGGCATGTTTTAATTTGGTCAATGGATATGCATGAGATAGTAATTGGTTTAGTAGATAGCCTAAGTAAGCCCTCATAACAGTGTTAATCAAAGCAAAGTTAATTAGTTAATTAAAACAAAAGTGGAAAGTGATAGTTTCTAAAATTAAGTGAGCAGCAACAATACTAATGATACTGCAACTTGACCATAATCCCTAGGGAGGGTTTTTCCCTTCTCCTAATTAAGCCATGAAATGCTCACTGAAACTTAGAACCTCAACCCCATGTCCCTGGAACTTCAGAGTCTCATAGACCTAGAACTTCAGACTTTCCTGATTTATTTGGATCGGGACTGGTTTTGCATTTGTTTGTCAATTTGCAGCTGAAGTGAAGGACTTAAATGGAAGCCTGGCATTATCCCCTTGACAATGATTTGATGCTGCACTATGTCACGTAAGAAATTAGTGTCTAGAAACAAAATGTTAATCACAGGGACCTCTATACATTGATGGCATAAATAGCATGTTTCTATTAAAAAATAACAACGAAAAAACCTATAGTGACTCATTCCTATTTAAATAAGACACTCTCTGTGCTATTTTGGTGAGTTGAATGACTGACTGAGGGCCTTTCCCTTTGTGCTCTAGGGAAAGCCAGCTTCACTTCCCAGAAAAGTGCCGGACCAATCAGAATGAGCTTTGCTCCTTCCTAGGTGCTCAGAGCTCCAAGGAATTCCCACTCTACAACCAAAAATGCCAGCTGGTTCCCCTTGACTCCTTGTCACTGACTGTAAATCACTTATTCATAACATCAAAGGACATTTGTTTTTGGTTTTTTTGAGACAGGATTTCTCTGTAGCTTTGGAGCCTGTCCTGGAACTAGCTCTTATAGACCAGGCTGGCCTCGAACTCACAGAGATCCGCCTGCCTCTGCCTCCTGAGTGCTGGGATTAAAGGCGTGCGCCACCACCGCCCGGCCTAATGGACATTTCAAGATGTAAAACTGTAGTATGTTATTTGTCTTACTTTTTAAAAATTTCCCCAGCTGAGAAGAAATTGGGGAATTGGGAAAGTTTGGTTCAGTTGCTGTTTTTTGCATGCACTAAATCTCTTTGTGTGCATGTATACTTACAAGGTTGTTTAGATGTGCTACTAGGTTTTGTCAAATTATCCTTTAAGAAAAACAAGAGGTTTCATTATGAATGAACTCACTGTAAATTCACTTGTGAATGCTGTGTGATTCGCTTATATCTATTCCTTCGTTTCCTTCTCTAGATCCTCCTGCTTTCATTAGGTCCCTCGATCAACTGTACCCTGACATCCTTTCATGTTCCATGTTTCATGTTACACAGATATGGAAATGTTGTAAATTTTGAGCATGAACGAGAACGTGCATCTGAGTAAAAAAAACATGGTGCTGTCTTACTGAGTTTGTTAAATCATCTCTCTTTTTAAAAGTCAGTTTCATTATGACATCTTCAGGTATGAAGACCATATACTTTACTCCCATTCAGCCCATCCATTTCCCTCTCCTATTCTGCTTTCTTCCTCTTAATAAGCATCTTCCTCCGCTAAGCAGTACTCTTCCTAATTTAACTGCACACACACTCCCCCTGCTCTATTGATGTTTTGGTTAATAGTCAATGTTTTGATATAAATTACAGATACTTTGTAACCATATTCAGACATATGTGTGTGCATGTGCTTATGCATGTGTTGTATGTTTCTTATGACTTCTTCATATTGGTGAAAATGTGGTATTTGTTCCTTTGAATTTATCAAATTATCTTTTACAAGTCAGTTTTTTTGACCTTCCTAGGAGAGGCTAGCAGGTTTCATGTAGAATACATTACTGCAGGTGCTTTTTCTGTGCTATTTCTAATATATATTCATGTATAGAAATGTTACTTCTCTCATCAAATGTGTTCTTGACACATGCTGTTGTCTGAAAGGCTCCCCCTTTTCTGCATTTTTACTAATGTGTGCCAGTTAATTTTAAGTCTACTCATCAAGATTCAAGAGCTCTCATGTTTAAAAGCAAGAAATCCCAGTGTAGAACAAAGCATCATCTTAGATGATTTTGCCTGCATCTTCAGCATCTGCCAGTAGTTTGCAGGCAGCTGTTCCATCTTAGAACACAATGAAGGATCAAGCTGATTCTGTCTTGTATGCATAGGCCTTTAGAAATGGGGCTATCTCAGAGTAAATCTATAAGATACTTTCCTTTTTCCTATCAATTTCTTTCAAAGTTAATTTTTCCCATTCTTTTTTTCTAAGAAAATAGATCTTTTCTTAATATAAAAGAGTGACCAGAAACTTACCCTTTTACCAAAAGTTTAACCATTTGCTATATCTGTCTCAGATACCACAGATACTGAGGAGGTATCCCTTATATGACCAGCTTCATCTATCATGTCTTGCTTATCATTCAACACTTTGACATATAAATTACAGATGCTCTGCAGCAATATGTTAGATAGATTTATAAATAAAATCAACAAACTTTAAGTGTATAAGGGTTACTTCCATAAACAGGCCCTTCCAGTTCAAGTAGGAAATGATTGGGAAGAGTTAATTAATGAACGACTTGATTTTATAGTACCAGATTTGACAGCATTTATCTCTAATCAGAGAATAGAATTTTTTTTCAAGTATTGTTCGATAGGCCAATAAGTTGTTTTCCAAAGAAAATTTCATGAGATATTTTACAAAGACTTCACTGGGAAATGTTCAACTCTTGTGAACACAAGCTGAGACCCAAATTAAAAACTTCTCCATCACATCCAAGCTTTGGGGTGAAGGAGGAGTCTTCAAATGATGCTCAGCCTCAAGTTCCTTAATTCAAAAATTGGGAAAGATAAGTTTTGATATTTGCCCCATTTCAGGAAACCTATCAATGTTAGAGGAATGATATATATGAAAAATTCTGTAAAGCAGACAGAACATAGCAAATGGGTAATAGCTGAAGACTTCACTGATTCATACATTAAATTGTTCCTGTATTTCTTCACCACTCCTACCTTATCATTTTCTATTACTCCAACCATTATCACTGCCATATAGTACCACTTTCTGTTGTAGACAAAATTCATCAGCCTATGCAGTGAAAACTGCTACACACTTTTCCCATCCAATTCCCTTGCAGACAATGATAAGCTATATTATCACTTTATGGTAGATATTTGGGTCCATTTTGTTTAATGAAACATAAAGACCGGTTTATACAGGATCCTGGCAAATTTGATTTCTAACAAGTAGAACCAGTTTATGGGTACCTGAAAATAGGTTCTTACAATCAAATCCAATTCTAAAATGCTTTTGTATTTATTGACTGCTTTCTATGTTTTGTTACTAAACATTAATATAGAACGTCATTCTTTAAAATCAGGATTATGTTATGTACTATCTCACAGTTTATGAAATTGACTAAAATAGCGCATTCAAGTCGATACTGCTATATTTAAACTGAGGCATGGATCCTTGTGGGATGCTACTGAACACATATGGTCTGTCTCTGCTCCTTCCCCAAGAGGGTATAGCAACTGTTGGAAATGGTCATTCAAACCTTTGAACTGTTACAACATTTTTTTGCTCTATGGTATGCAATTATCATTCTATTTAAAAATGGAGAGGCATTCATTGTTGTTCTGATTGGATGATGGGTGAAGAAAGGATAAAAAAGGAGATCACATAGAGAAACATTACTCAGACCCCAGTCCTGACTAATAGCAGTTGATGTCTCTATAACCAGGTGGAACGGTACAGAGCAAGGTGGGGCCAAGATCGGAGCTGCTTATTCCTAAAGACCTGATTGGATTTTAGTAACCTACAGGAGACCTTCCTAAACCCCAGCATATGAGCTCAATAGCACAAGACAGAACTCAGTCATTGAAAAGTAGAAATAATAGAAATAGTTTAAAAAGAGAACATGAAAACATTAGAGGCACCTTCTTCCCTTGTTCCCATCTGAACTCCAGTGTGACAGTGTGATACACACTGACCTTTACAAAACTGGGATTTGAAGAAGAGGTAAATTCATGGAGTTGTGTCTTACGATGTGAAAAATAGTACGTTAGCGCGTTGAGCATTTGATTCTGTATCAAAGATGAGCAATATTTTAGTTTAGGATCAGGTGGGAAGAAAAGAGGAAAAGAATTTTAGGTCACATCCCTCGCTAAAGACTACAGTTTGAAAAGAGCAGCAGGATGGGATATGCCGCAAGAGGATGACAGCTTTCTCTGACATTTTTTTCTCCACATCCACAGCATATGCCAGCTCACATATCCTATTTGGTGACAGAAAGAAAATCGTTCTATAATCAGATCATAGCCTATCTCAGCTATAATCACACGGACCAGGTTTTCTTCAAGGTTGCATAAAACAACAACAATCGCTACCAAAGCCCTTCTTTATCTTTTTTGACATTGTAACACACCTAATTGTACTGACTTCTAGATTCAATTTAATGACGAAATGGAATTCAGGTTAACATAGTGCCACAAAATCCTATCTCCATTCACTTAAAAAAACCAAAATCTTGAAATAGGATACTTAAAAATATTAGTAAAATTTCATAGAGAAACAGTATCACTATATCAACATCTGTGATTAACAATCCATCCACTTCTTGATTTGAGATTCATGGTGATAGACTGTGAATGATATTTGTAACACAGAACTGTGCAAATTTAATCTTATGATCACTGCAAAAGACCATGCACATTGCAAGACAAACAGAAACTAAGCCCCAGCACCTTAATACCTTCTAAATTCATTAATTTATCAAACACATCAACACACCAGTAATGATCTGCTCCGATGTGTGACATACCACTGTGAGCCCAGCTAGGCACTAAGAGGGATCTACAGAGAGGTAGATGAAGTTTCCACTTGCAGGAAGTTTGCTCTAACTGAAGTATGAAACAAGATGTGCTAAAATAATCTGGCATCATGTCAAGAGGGTAAAACCTGGAAAAAGCAGACTGTGTGAGCAGTGTCTTTCTAAATGTGCACTGCACTTTGGATGCTGTCTTAATTGTTGATATCATCCTGTTTGTGTATCTAGCTGACTTTCAGGTATTGAAGAATACTGACAACTGAGAATCTAGTTCATTAAAATAATGGTTTTTTAAGAAGCGCTTCTTGTGTGACATAAACTATGTACATATGTTATGTGCTCCTCAAACTGAGTGAGATTGTGAGCTTCTCCATTCATCAGAGGGGGAACTGAGCCCAGAGAGGCTAAGGAAGCCTGGCAAAGGTTATACAACTGAGCAATTTCTGCTGCTAGCATGTAGTTCCAGGGCTGTCTAGTATAACAATATGTTCCTTTGACTAAAGCGCCTACTATGTGATTACATTTCCTACAGTCAATGATATAAGTGAAATGATCCCAATTAGTAACTTGAAATTAATAAGGTACAGAAAGGAGATGCTCTTGTCAGTATTGAAACAGAGAAAAAGCCGGTTACATAGCATTCTCTGCCATCACTACATGATTTCTTTTTAAGGAGCCTTCCTTGTTGACTTCTTAGTACTCAGACCTAGGCAAACAATTGCCTTCCCATGCCAGCTTGTCTGTCTTATAAATCATTTTTTCCCCCTGGAAAGCTTTTATTTGTAAAAATGGCTGATGAAAGAAATGTCTGAAAAATAAATGTCGTAGGCAATCTGAAAAGCTGATTTTGCAGAAGTTTCAGGAGTGTTTTAATAGAGGTGTCAGGAAGGCATGGGGGGAAAATGTGAGCAGTTTAGATATGTGGAAGGAAGGCCTTCTAGATAGAAACCGAGACTCTCTGGCATTTGTTGAAGAAAAACAATGATACAACTTAGTTTGTCAAGTGTCTTACACAACCTACATGGGAAGAGATGAGAAACAGAAAGTAATTAGAAAAGAATTTAGTCAGGTAGAGGGACAAGCTAATAACTCCAACAGATTAGACTTTAGGGCTAAATTTCTCCAAGGATCTTATAGGTCCATTTCAATCCTCGGCAGACACTCAATATTCGTCATCCCAATGGCCGGGCAGTGGTGGCGCACGCCTTTAATCCCAGCACTCAGAAGGCAGAGGCAGGCGGATCTCTGTGACTTCGAGGCCAGCCTGGTCTACAGAGCTAGTTCCAGGACAGGCTCCAAAGCTACAGAGAAACCCTGTCTTGAAAAACAAAAACAAAAACAAAACAAACCTCAGCAGACACTCAATATTCGTCATCCCAATCATTAGTGCTTTAAATAAGGAGGGATGACAGGAAAGGCTCCAGTGGAGCTAGGTGACAGTATATAAGAATAATTCAAGCAATATCATTTAGATATTTGACTTCATTTTGAAAGACACTTTCAATTGAAAGTTATTTCACTTACAGTTACTTATACAGTTTTGAGGATCAGCTTTTTGATAGGCACTTCCTCAATAGAATAAATCTTTATTTATAATCCGTAGATTTATGGAACGGTACTTCCTTATTTCCAACTATCATCAATCTATATAGCACTTCAATATCTTAGAATTTGTTTTCAAGATTCATGATCTCTATTTTGAACCTCTAGAACAGTTATAAGGGTAATATTCAACTTCACTCATGCATTGACTGTTGCATAAGATCATTTGAAGACTGAAAGATGCTTATATTGAATTTGGGGTGGAACGGGATGCTAGGCAATAAAGAACTGGGGAACTGAAGAATTTAGTAGAGTTGTATGCAGAGGCACTGAGTTGTTTTGTCCGTTTAGGTTATTAAAATATCTCCATAAAGAGTTTAACTTGCCCATTACATCTAAAATATAGCTTACCTCTGTTCTCCTTGCTCTTCTGAACTACCGTGACTTATGATGTAACTCTTTTATTAGTCATCTTGATGTCTGTGCTTCTAGCCTCAGCTTATATAATTTGGCAATACGCAATCAGTCCTACAAGAAACACTCAGAAAATCTTCAGACCCTAAAGCACCCTGCCTTCTGTAGCTTGAGTCATGCAGATACCCTCTATTGAAAGACTGTAAATGCAACTCTTTCCCTAGCAGCCAAGCCCTGCTATGCCCTCACAACTGTTACCTTAGGGTTTCCCCAGAGGAGCCCCTCCTCTTCCACAGATTGACGAGGCTGCTGGATCTGCTGGCCGCGGAGGATGACTTGCCATCCCCTACGTGCATGCGTACCACTGTAGATGTTGTAAAGGCGCTGCGCACATTTCTCTCCGGTTTGGCGAGGATGATGTACACCTTTGGCACAAACATGCAGCCCAGAGCCACGGTGGCACTGAGGCTGACAGAGAAACACATGGTGATGATTTTGTAGTTGCTGCCAAAGTAGATAGGCACGAAGGCCAGCCATATGATGCAGGTTGTGTACATGGTGAAGGCAATATACTTGGCCTCATTGAAGTTGGCTGGGACATTTCTGGTCTTGAAAGCATAGAATGTGCAGCTCAAAATCAATAATCCATTGTATCCAAGAGGTGTGACCACCCCAAGATTGGTGGTGTTACAAATCAAGTAGACTTCTCGAATGCTTGGGTAGTCATGCATTATATCCGGAGGCTCCATGATAAACAGGGCCACAATAATGCCCAGCTGGATACAGATGAGAATGAAGGCAATCACTAACTGAGCACAGGCACTCATGAATCTGGGTTTCTTAGTACAGATCTTCTTCTTGCTGCCTGCTAGGATCCTTGCAATGCGGTTGGTCTTGGTTACAAGTGCTGAGTAGCTCATGGCTGGAGAGAGACCGATGCCAATTCTCTGGAGATAGCAGTAAATCTGCTTGGGCTTTGCAATGAGGCAGAAAGTACATAAGTAGCCCAGGCAGATCCCCGCAAGAATAATGTAGCAGAGCTCCCGGCTGGAGGACTTGACCACTGGAGTATCCCGATAAATGATGAAGACTACAGTAACAAAAAGGGTGGCCAGCAGGCCGAGGCAGGCGAACACCACAGCTGCAATGGGCTCAGGGTCACCCCAGCGAAGATACTGTACTGGGATCAAATCACAACCTGCAGACACATAGACACATATCGAAAAAGACGGAGAGAAATTTATTTGGCTTACAAGTTCCCAATTTATAAGCAACTGCTTTTGATTGCTTCAATCTGTCTCTCATTTACTTTCTAATTTCAGTCTCTCATACAATTTATTCTTTCAGCGATTCGTTTAGAAAAATTAATATTGTTAAGTGTATGCTGTTTGATATGAACTCTCTTGCATTCTGAAATGAAGTGATGATAATCACTTTTCCTGTTATCATAGAAAAATTGTTTGGCATCTTTAAAATAATTGCTTACACTTGGGATAAATCTATGGAGAAGCGCCACGGCTTTATTCTTAGCCAGGAGCCATCAAAGATTCCTACAGGAACAAGCAAGTGCTATGTGACAGAACATGAAATAGGGTATATTTGGGGAACACAGGTTATCTGTGAGAAAAGGAGAAAAGAGAGGATACTACAGTGCAATAGAGTGATGCACTGCCTTGGATGAGGATGCACAGCAGGCAGGTGGGGCAACCTGTGGGTCAGAGAGTCTTAAGTTGACCGGAGGTTATTATTATAAATAGTGTAGAGGAACGGCATGGACAGATTTCAGTGACTGCATTTCAAGCTTTGATTGATGTGTGAAATCCTGATGAAATCAGGCTGTAGACAAAGCTGCAAACTATTTTGGAGTTATCTAAGGTGTTTTGATGCATGTGGAAGTACATGAAAACAAAGGAAAAGTTTTAAATTATTTTTTAATAAAAAACAAACACAAAAGACAATTGAAAAATAGAAAGGAATGATTCTTCTTCCTTGTACATCTACCCTTCTTGCCTCGTGTATCAGTATTTCAGGTTTCAGATAGTTAACCCTTAGTACTATAGGCTCAACAGAGTTGTATGCCTGAGGTCATCTGCACACTTTGCAAAACTGCTTCTACTGGAAAACGTATTTGTATTATTAATAATCATTAACAGATCTTTTAACTTATAATTTTTGTAACTGTTCCAAAGTAAATAGAAGTTATTATATAAATCTTTAACTGTAAACAAATATATATCTCACTGCTAATGCATAGATCTCAACAGAACACTGTTAAGACAGGCACTAAAATAAACAACTAATAAATGGGACCTCATGAAACTGAAAAGTTTTGACAAGGCAAAGGACACTGTCATTTGGACAAAGCTGCAGCCTCCAGAATGGGAAATGATTTTTATAAGCTCCAAATCTGATAGAGGGCCAATATCTAAAATATATAAAGAACACAATAAACTAGACATCAAAAAACCAAAATAACCCACTTGAGAAATGGAGTAGCATCTAAACAGAGAATTATCAGTAGAGGAATCTCAAATGGCTGAGAAACATTTAAAGAAATGTTTAACATGCTTAGCCACCAGGGAAATGCAAATGAGAACTACTTTTATCTTACACTTGTCAGAATGGCTAAAGTCAATAACACGAGTGACAGCTGGTGCTGGTGAGTGTGTGCAGAAAGGGAAAGACTCCTCCACTGCTGGCGGGAGTGCAAACTTGTACAACCACTATGGAAATCAGTATGGTAGTTCCTCAGAAAGATGGGAATGGATCGACCTCAATATCCAGCTATGCCACTCTTGGGCATATACTCAAAGGATGTTTCATCCCACCACAGGGAAACTTGCTCAACCATGTTTATTGCCTCTCTATTCATAATGGCCAGAAAATGGAAACAGCCTAGATGTCACTAAACAGAAGATGGATAAAGAAAATGTTGTATATTTATACAAGGGATTATTACTCAGCTATTAAAATATGGCATCATGAAACTTTCAAGCGAATGGATAGAACTAGAAAATAAAAGATCTTTTAACCTAAAAAATTTGTGAGTAGTCTAAACTGAATATGTTATTATATACATCTTTAATTATAAACAAATATATATCATACTCTATATTTTAATACTAATACATAAACTTGTATCCATGTTTTTAGTTACCCATATTCACATCCAATACTTCTATTTTAAAATAAACTGGGCTGAGGTTACAGGTCGGTTAGTAGAGTGCTTTCCTAGAATGCGCAAAGTCCTAAGCTTGATTTCCCAACACTACATGAGCTGAAGATAGTGGGACATGCGTGTATTCCCACCAGTGAGGAATTTCAAGCTTATCCTTAATGACGTAGCCAGCTGGAGAGCAGGCCTTGGGAGACATAAAACCCTGTCTCAACAAAATGGTTTAATTCATTAACTAATAAGAGTTTAAGAAAATTCTACCTTTGATACTTCAGTATGTCATAGAGCTTTCATTTATACTTATAAAATTTCACTTATAGAAAGTATTTTCAAAAGAAAGAATTAATCACTATTATCTTTATTCTTATGGAACAATGCATTTACGACAGTGATTTGACAATGAACTACTTTGTCAATAACAGCTAATCATGTAGAGACTCTTTCCACTGTTAGATCATGTATTTCTACTCTCCACATGTTAGTACTAACATAGGAGAAAGTCTATGCCATATATGAAGCAGATATTCTTTCATCTCATAAAGAAGCTACTGAAAACGTTGAATGTTTTAACTAAAGCACTTTTTTTTAACACATCATTTTCTTCTAGTCTGTTTTTAATTGCCTTTTATGTAAATGCAATTAGTATTCCAATTTCTCAATGCTTTTCATAGGATAACACTAATCATTATTTTTATGTCAGATAGATTATTGAATTGTCCATGTGCAATCCATTAGCATCATGTATAAACCTAATGGCAACTCATTAACTTTATATGTTGAGAAACAATGCATAAGGCATGGCTCTCATATGATGTCGTTATTTGGACTTTACTTGAATTCAGATGAGTATTGTATCATTTAATGTGTACCATTCAGGAAGCTTTATGTATAGTTCAATGGCGACACCATTTCATGAAACGCTTTTGTAATCATTCTTCCCAAATATATAAGACTCATTTTAGTGCTTTGATCAAGAAATGACATCTTGAGCTTCCAGCAGCAGACACTGCACCATAATTATTTAGGAGTAAATACAAAATACAATTCAAGATTGCAAACTTAGGTGCTTGTGAGCCAGTACTCTGTGGCAGGGAAGCAAATCTTTTGTTTTAGAAATATTAGTTTATAAATATTAGGCTTCATTATGGCATTTTTTCAAATAAAATTTGTTTTTATTGTTTCTCTTTTCCCATTCATTTCATTAATTATCACACGCATGCGTGTGCATGCACACACACACACACATGCACACAATGAGAGAGAGAGAGTGTGAGAGAGAGATTCATAAGTACACAAATACAATCTGCCCAGTTTGTTCAATACTACTTGTATGTTTGCTTTCAGGGCTGACCTCTGTTATTGTCAACTGGCATGTTCTTTCCTGTAAGACTATTTCTCTTGCTCTCAACATTCCTTATCTGTCTACATTTCTTTGTTTATGGTTGAAACAGGGTGGGTTTTCACCTTCCAACTTTAGAATATCTAGTGTTACCCTTAATTAAATACATATAAACACTGAAGCGTTTTTTTTAATATATGTACAACAATAAGGTCTACATATGGGAGAGAAGGTACAGTTTTGCCTTTTTGAGACTGGGTCACTTTGTTTAATATTCATTTAAAGTTTTGTCAGTTCTGAAATTTTCATTTTTGTAAAGAGATAAGCAAAATTCCATTTTTATATGTGTCACATTTTAATTATTCATTCATTTGTTGATGGACAGCTAGTCTGGTTTCATTTTCCATAAATTGTGAAGAGAATAGTAATAAATAAGAATGAGCAAGTACCTCCATGGTAGGATAGGGAGTTATTTGGGACTATCCCTGGGAATAGTATACAAATATTATTTTGAATATGCAACTTGCATGGCTCTATACAATTGCTTCTTAGTCCTTGGTCAATTAACATTATCACAATTCTGGGTTAATGTTCTCAAACTGACTTCTCATTCGCGGTATGAATGAATGTCTTATATGCTAAATCCAAGATGTGTATATTTTATCCTTGCTTAAGGCTTTCATTAGATAAAGTATCTTCAACATAAGTTGTATAGGGAGGAAGTTAGATGGTAGTTAGAAAAGAGAGATGAGACATGAAGAAAATATAAGCCCACTAAAAGAGGACTTTCAGAGATGATAAGGACAAAACTCGAGTCACTATTTTAAGATAATAAACTATGAGGACATTTTAGAAGTAGTATTACAAGAGATTTTGAAGTACTGAGAAAGGGGATTAAATGAATTGGCTCTAATGAGTTGATAGCAATACTATTAAGAAAGAATGAACAGATAAAACGGAAGTATCACACCTTATGGTGTTGTTGTGTGTTGTTGTTGTGTGTCTCCGGCTTGGATGTGCTGTGTTTTAGGTATGGCCGAGTGAGCGTGTAAAACCAAAAATTCCAAGTCATAGCTAACTTAAAATGAACTGTTCCTAGTTCAAAGACTATCGTGAATAAATTGATGAAAAACCCATATATATGCTTTCTTTTTTCCATTGTACGGTTTCGGCTTCTTTGTCAAAACTCAGGTATTTATAGGTGTGTGGGTTAATGTCAGGGTCTTCAGTTCAATTCCATTGGTTCATGTGTCTGTGTTTATGTCAATACCAAGCTGTTTTTTATGATTATAGCTATATAGTAGAGCTTGAAGTAAGGAATGGTGATACTTCCAAAAGTCCCTCTATTGTACATGATTGCTTCAGCTATCCTGGATTTTTTGTTTTTCCATATGAAGCTGAGTATTGCTCTTTCTAGGTCTGTGAAGAATTGTGTTGGGATTTTGATGGGGATTGCATTAAATCTGTAGATTGCTTCTGGCAGGATTGCCATTTTTATTATGCTTATCCTACCTATCCAAGAGCATGGGGGATTTTTCCATTTTTTTTTATCTTTTTTCATTTTCTTTCTTCAAAGACTTAAAGCTCTTGTCATACAGGTCTTTCGCTTGCTTGGTTAGCCAAGCTATGGGAGTCCAGTAGAAGAAAGGGAGGAGGGATTATATAAGCAAGGGGGGGGGTCAAGATCATGACAGGGGAAACCTACAAAGACAGTTGACCAGAACTTGCAGGGGCTTATGGACAGTTGGGGATTCTACATAGGACCAAACCAGGACCCCTGCATTTGGGTGATAGTTCTGTAGCGTGGTCTGTTTATGGAATCCCTGGCAGAGGGACCAGGATTTATCTCTAGTGGATGAGCTGGGTTTTTGAAGTCCATTCCATGTGGTAGGATGCTTTGCTCAGTCTTGATGTGGGGAGGGGAGGGATGAAGGTTGAGGGATGTGCCAGGTTTTGTTGACTCCCCATGGGAGGCCTTATTCTTTCTGAGGAGCAGAAGGGGTGGGTTGGTGGGAGGTGGGGAAAGGTGGAGGAGGTGAGGGAGTTGGAGCTGTGGTTGGTATGTTCAATGAATAAAACAAAAGAAAAC
>PVIU01002213.1:135798-180176 GCA_004026605.1 Ondatra zibethicus | reverse complement strand
AACGAGGGGAAAGAGAGACGGGCACTCCAGCATGTGGTCAGAACGAGGGGAAGGAGAGATGGGCACTCCAGCATGTGGTCAGAACGAGGGGAAAGAGAGACGGGCACTCCAGCATATGTCAGAACGAGGGGAAAGAGAGACGGGCACTCCAGCATGTGGTCAGAACGAGGGGAAAGAGAGATGGCACTCCAGCATATGTCAGAACGAGGGGAAAGAAGTCAAGATTTAAAAACAGAGAGAGAGAGAGAGAGAGAGAGAGAGAGAGAGAGAGAGAGAAACGTGCAAGCAACACAGTCTGAAAACCAGCAAGCGAGCTAGTAACAAAGGAAGAAGGACACTTAAAAAAACTTATAATTCTGAATGGGCAAATGATCTGGAATTTCATTTCTTAATATAAGGGGAAAAAACGTTAAGTGAACAACAGTTACCAATGCTAACCAGTGTGGGTCGTCCCCCAGTAGCCAGTGTCTGGAGAGGGTAAGACCCTTGGTGGGAATTAGTGCTGGGGAAAGAGGAAGGGAGGTAGTGGACAGAGGAGGAAAGAAGACAGGAGGGGAATGGATGGGAGGGAGAGAGAAGGGGGAGAGGGAAGGGAAGAAAGAGCCCCCGACTATGAAACCACCTCCTCCACTCTGCTCACAGAACCCCAACATTCTAGTCTCTGGAATCAAAGCCCATGAGAGGCTTGTTTTAGATTTAGGTGGTTTTGGGGGAGGGAGGGATGACATTGAGACAGGGTTTCTCTCTGTAGCCCAGGCTAGCCTTTGGCTTGAGGTTCTCCTCCAAGCCCCCAGCTCCCCTTTCTCCATTCTTCCTCTGCTATGGGCAGCTCTGAGTATAAACAGGGTTTCTCCAGCTGGGCACCTTCACCCTGTAATCAAAGCCCTCTAGGAAACTGGTGGGGATGAGGGGGACTGGGATTATGGGGAGTCTGAGGCCAACCTATATATTGGATTTGAAGTTAGTCTGGGCTACAGAGTGAGACCCTGTCTTCAAAATTTGAAGAGAAACACAGGAAGGGGAGGAAGAGTAAAGTTAGTTAGTTAGTTTTGTGTTTGGAGAACTGAGGGGGACTCCAGTGGCTAAGCAGCCTCCCCAGACCCCAGAGCACTTGGCCAATTCTCTGGAGAATGTCCTTCCTCCCAGAATCCCTTCTGGCCCCTTTCCTCCTCTGCCCAGTGAGTCACTGTCACAGGGCTACCTTATCAGGGGCTCCCTGCCCTGGGCCCCTTGCCATTAGGTGAACTGCAGTCCCTCACTTTGTTAACCGACAGCCAGGGTGCTGGTCCCATGACCAACCCAGCAACGTAGCCCAGAGCAGGGCAACTGTGCTCGGATGGCCCAGCTGCCCCCTTGAACAGCCAGCTTCTTCTATCAAAGAAGCCAAACAAGGAAAATGGCCCTGTGAGAGCACAGCTCTGTGTGGTTGCTGGGGCTCAGAGACCCTCTGTTCTCAGCAGGTCCTTGAGAAACAACCCTTGAGAATCAGGAGAAGGATTGCAAGGGCCCACCCAGCCGCACCCTGCTTCCATTCTCTCTTCTCCCTGGCCCCTCCTCTTCTCTCTGTGCAGGTCTCTGCTCTCTTCTTGCCTCTGCCTCTCTGTTTCCTGACTGGACATGGCCAGCTCCTGGTTGCTGCCTTCCCTTCAGGAGCATGCATGGCTGTTTTTATGAGTGCTTGAAAAGCCCAGAGCAGCCATCATGGAAGAAAAAACAAGAGCAACAACAAAAAAGAGCAACTGAAAAAGAAAGAGGTCCATTTCTACTCCCTACCATTCTTTGTTTAAAGATTTATTTTATCAGGAACAGAGAGAGAGCTCATGGGTTAAGAGCACTGGTTGCTCTTTGGGAGGGCCTGGGCTCAATTTTCCAGTACTCACAACTGTCTGTAACTCCAGTTCCAGTGGATGGGATATTTTCTTCTGGCCTCCGTGGGCACAGGGCATACACATGGTACACAGACATAATTGCAGACAAAACACCCATACATATTCAAGGAAATGGGAAAAAAGAAAAATATTTCTTTTATCATTTGCGTGTGTGTGTGTTTCTACATATGTGCTGGTGTCCAAGGAGCCAGAAGATAATTCAGATCCTTGCAGTTGGGGTTACCAAGAGTTGTGAGACACTGGACATGGGTGCTGGGAACCGAACTTAGGTCCTGTGCAAGAAAGGACTGTGCTCCTGCTCACTGAGCCATCTCTCCAGCCCTTCCCTACATCTGCCCAACACAGCAGCGCTCAGCTTCTTGTCCCAACGGAGGCGACACCATATGCTGTGCGGTGGGTAGGTGCTCTTCTAGCTCCTTCCACAGCCCCACGGCATAGCTCAGAAAAAACAAGAAAAAGCCCAGAGTGCCACTGGGTAGCAGAGTTGAAAGTCCAACACTTTTTAAATTTTCCAATTGGGAAACATATTCAGACACTTGGACATAAGATTCTGGTAGAGAGTTTGTGGCCAGGGTCCTTGGAGGTAATGACCTCATGTTTTATGGAGAAAAACCTGAGCTGCAAGCTCAGGCTGGAGCCTCCCTGTGAGAAGGGCTCTGATTGGCCAGGCCGAGACAGGAAGGAGACTGTGATTGAAGGAAGCTCTTAGGGACGGGACCTACATTGCAAGGGGGGGGGGGGAACCGGCACAAGACAGTGTCTCCTTAGCGCAGCCTACAGACAGCCGCAGCCTCCTGGGGAGTGCTTTCTGAGTGTTCCCTGGAGTCCCAACTGCACAGCCCTCTAAACCAGCTAGTCCTCCAAAGTCCTCATTGCAGGAGTTTGGCTCCACCCTTCCATCAGGCCACACCACAGACTCAGAGCAACTCTGGCTGTCCTCTCCATCCCCATGGAATCCATTCATTTCTGTCCATGCTCATAACCCAGGCTGGGATCACCTTCACTAAGACCACAGAGACTCCTGTTGCATTTCAACCCATCTTCCATGAGGACCAGAGGGACCTTTATAGAAACTCACATCTGATGGCATCAGGCCCCTGTCACCTTAGCCTCTCCCTTCTCTCCTACAGAGCCCACTGGGGACATGGGTAGAGAGGGACAGGTTCTCCTGGGCTCTCAGTACACTGTTCCCTTCCCACATCCAGAGAAACACAGCGTGCTCCATCTACTTGCCCTGCTTTTCTAGGTGACACTCAGCATGCCCTCTTTGTTTCCACGGCTCCCCTCTCTCTTACTTTCTTTGTGAGCCCTCAGCATTCTGAGCAGATCCTGGAACCCCAGAAGGGCCAGTTTTCTGTTTTTGATCCACCATATTTCCAGGTCAGAGTGAAAATCTTGATTCCCACCACCTGGGCAGGGCTTCCCGGCTCTCCACCTTTCCATTCCGGTTCTCCTCTGAGCCTTTCAGGATTGTGGCCCTACCCACTCCTGTCAGAATGGCTCTTCTCCACAAGCTAGTGGAAGAAAATGCTGCTGAGGACAGGAAAGAGGAGAACTCTTACACACTTTGGGGGTAACCAGCAATGACCACTGTGGGAAAGGGCAGGAAGGGACTCTAAAAGAACCAAAAATACAACTTCTTTAGGATTCAACAGTCCTGCTAGTGAAGAAATAGACGAAGAAAATGAAACTAGCCTATCAAAGAGACACCTGAACCCTTGTTTATTTTCATAAATGTTCACAATGGCCATGATATGGACTCTACCGGGTGGCCCAACAGTGGATGAGGAGACGAAGAACATGCAGTACATCTGAGTGACGGAATTCTAGTTAGCTTCAAATAAACATCCTGTCTTCTGAGACAACGTGGGTGAACCCGGAGGACATTACAGGAAGCGAAACGATCCAGGGACAGAAAGACAAATATTGCATAACCTCATTCATATAGGGTGTCTAGCAAAGGCTGACTCATAGGAACATACGAACACAGGGCAGGACAGGATCCAGGGACAAGAGGCTAGCCGTGGCTACAAAGTTACAGTTATGAGAAGTCAGTACCACTGTTTTGTGGCCCAGAAGGGTGACTGGAGTTAACAAATGTTTCAAAATGCAAAGGGGGGTGGCATCTTCTCACAAAGGAATCATAAATGTCTGAGGTCAAATCAGCATGCCATATGCATACCAAAACAGCAAAGTATACTCCGTGAATGTGGACAACTCTAAAACATCCATCTAAAAGGGGAGGAAGGCTAGGGAGTTTGACACCAGAGTAATAGATGAAGGAACCATAGTGAGAAACCATGGATTCCTAATTAGGATCCTATAAGTCCTTACCTGGGCTCTACCTGCTCCCTGTGTCTCTGAACTGGCAGGGAGGAAATCTACCACAGTTCTCCCTGCTTCATGTCTGTCTCCCTGCAAATTAGCCAGTCCCTGCCTTTCTCCTGTATCCGTTAGTCACCAACATCAAAGGAGCTAGGAGGACCTGGCTGTCTGGAACAGCCCATCTCGATTCAGCCTCTGCTGCTCACCTTGCGCTGGCTGCAAGCATCTTGCTGAAGAGAGCCGCGGGTGGCCTGCTGGTGGATGCCGGTGGATGCCGCTGTCCTGTGTGCTGCTGTCCTGGGTGCGTCCTTGTTTCTCAGGCTCTTGGTTATGTTGGCTTCCCATGAACTAGCATTCTGCCCAGTTCGATCTGTAGACCCAAAACTTGGAGAAAAGGCAAACATCCAGTCAAACATTTACCTGGGAGTGAAATCAGGTAGCAGGCCTCTTCCTGGTTTCACAACCCTGCTTGCTGCCCTGCTTCTTATCCCACGAGAGGGGGCCCCTCTCTTCTGTTGCCTTCTCCCGGGCCTCGCTGCTGTCCCTTACACCCCAGCTGTGGTCCCAGAACCACCCACCTCCCAACTGTATGGAGAGGCTTTGCTGGGCAGCTGTGTGCCTTTGGCTAGCTATAAAAAAATTATTATAGGTAATAAACTAGGACTCTGACTCCAAGCCGTAAACCAGGACCGCTGGCTTAGAGATTCTCCCTGGACACTGGCAGCCAGCCTCTTGCTTGGGGAACGGAACTCCTACCACGTGGCAGAGCCTGCTAGCTGCCCCATCTTTGGGCTTTCTGTTCCTGAGGCAGAAAGTAAGGCTGCTGCTTAGTGGCTCTCCCCCACCGAGGCCGTGTTCCAGCCACTCTGGCATCTATGAGCAAACACCCAAGAAGGATTCTTGGGGGGGAGGTGTTCAGGAAGGCTAAGTACCTCCTGTACCAGACTTTCTTCTAGGCCACCAACTAGCTCCCAAATAATGACACGGAGACTTAATATTAGTCTTATATTGTCCCTACCTTAAGGTCATTTCTTTTTTAAAAAAATTAAATCCTTCTCATTTTAATTGTTTGGATAGAAATGTGCTATACATTTTTCCCCACTCCCCTTACACCCTCCCCCCATCCTCCATGCTCCCAATTTACTCAGGAGATCTTGTCCTTTTTCCTTTCCTAGGCAGATCCATGTCTGTCTCTCCTAGGGTCCTCTTTGTTTGTCTAGGTTCTTTGTGATTGTAGACTGTAGGCTGGTTGTCCTTTGCTTTATATGTCTACCATCTACTTATGAGTGAGTATCATATTACATTTGTTTTTCTGGGTCTGGGTTATCTCACTAAGAATGACTTTTTCTAGTTTCATCCATTTGACTGCAAATTTCAAATGTCATTGTTTTTATTTACCGCTAAGTAGTATTCCATTGTGTAAATGTACCACATTTTCCTTATCCAGTCTTCGGTTGAGGGGCATCTAGGTTGTTTCCAGGTTCTGGCTATTATGAATAATGCTGCTATGAATATAGTTGAGCAAATGTCCTTGTGGTGTGAGTGTGCATCCTTTGGGTATATGCCCAAGAGAGGTATAGCTGGGTCTTGAGGTAGATTGATTTCTAATTTTCTGAGAAACCGCCACACTGATTTCCAAAGTGACTATACAAGATTTGCACTCCCACCAGCAATGGAGGAGTGTTTCCTTATTCCACATCCTCTCCAGCGTAAGCTGTCATCAGAGTTTTTTATCTTGGCCATTCTGACAGGTGTAAAATGGTACCTCAGAGTTGTTTTGATTTGCATTATGCTAATTTCTTGCTAGCTCTTAGGACTTAACCTGTTCCTCTTCGTCTATGTTTTGACTCAGGGCTTTTTAACCTTCGTTTCTTCCTGTATATCTTATTTTCCTGCCATCTCCATGTCTGGCTGATGACTGCCTGGCTTCTGGCCCTGGGCGCGTCCCTCTCTTTCTCCCTCATTCTCTTTTGCTTCTTCTCTCTCATCTAATTTTCTCCTCCTCCTTATTCTCTGCAGCCAGCCCCACCTATTCCTCTCGTGGCCATTCAGGTTTTTATTGGACCAATCAGGTGCCTTAGACAGGCAAGATGAAACAAATGTAACACATCTTTATATCATTAACAAAGGCAGCAGAGGGCTGGAGAGATGGCTCAGAGGTTAAGAGCACTGGCTGCTCTTCCAGAGGTCCTGAGTTTAGTTCCCAGCAACCACATGGTGGCTCACAACCATCTGTAATGAGATCTGGTGCCCTCTTCTGGACGGCAGACAAAACATTGTATACATAATAAATAAATAAATCTTTTAAAAAAACACACACACAAAGGCAGCAGAAACAAATGTAACACATCTTCCCAATAGTTAAAGTAATATTCCGCATCATAAACAAATGTAACCCATCTCTGCTTAGAGAAAATAATATTCCACAGTAGCCCCCTCTAGAGGGAGTCTGCCACTGTCTCTTTCCCATGAGAGGAGAATCACAAGAGCTAGGGAACTCATGTCCTTGAGTGCATGTCCACTCTAAGAACATTGGCCCCTTCATGCTGTCCCCTCACAGCCTGTGACACATGGCTTGTCACAGCAGCTCCCTGACCCTAATACTTCCTGGAATACAGAGCGCATTGTCAACACCTGAAGGCCCAAGTCCCCTAGTTTAATAATAAGGCTTCAGGTTATCTTAATGACTTATTTAAAAGACCTGTCTCCAAAGATTGTCACATTCTAAGCACCAGGAGTTCGTGCTTTGGCATTTGAGCTTAGAGCCTACCCAAACAGTCTCATCAGCTATGGTGGGAGGAGAGGCAGCAAGCAGTGGTCACCACTGTCACGATGCCCCCAGACAATGGTATCACCCTACCACTGCCTGAAACATCCCTACCAAGTCCTGCCATGCCTTCTTCTTGACTTGGGCCACTTTCATCTCTGTCATACAGGTGAGCCTTCCAAATGTGTAGGACACTGGTGGCTGCAGCGCTTTGGAGTGTGGTCTTGGGCGTCAGCTCCACCATTAGGAAGCCTGTTGCTAGGTAAGCCACAGCGTCTGTCTCCTGAGCCCCTCTGAAGATGAGCTGCACCTGGGTTATGGACACTCGCAGCTCAAATGAGCTAAGATACAGAACATGTTTAGGAATGTGCAGGACACCTGGGGACAATCAACCAGCTGAGCACCCCGTCACGCCTCAGATACTGGTGACCAGGTCCCAGGGCTCCTGATTGATCGAAGTGGTTCAGCGGCATGTCCAGATCTGATCTGAATCAGCACCATGTTTTGGGGTGCAGAAGAGGCTTCCCAAATGCTTGCTGTCAAGACGGACTTGAAAGAAAGATGGAAAAGAGCACAAGAGGGCCCAGTGCAGCTTCCTTCCGGGGTCCTGCCAACAGAGAGGCTTGGGAAGCTTTTGCTGGGAGTCGGCTGCTGCTTTCCTGGAAAGGCGGTTCTCCAGTATGTGTGCTCAGAGGCTCGGAGGCAAGGACCCCAGCTCTCTACTAGACTCTTAGAGTCCATCTCTTCCTGGGGTTCCCCCTGCAGGTCCTCCTGGCTCCTGGCCAGATCGCAAATGGATGTGTTCCAGTCTTGGGTGGCCTTTACCATTCTCCCCACACCCTTAAGAAAAGGTCATTGCTGAATTGTCTCTGGACCAGGAAGTGATGGGAAAGCAGCCTCTAACACAGAGAAGCCAAGACATTTGTTCTCGGGCAGGTCAGGGGGATATCACCCGTGGTAACAAGGTCCCACAGTTGGGGATCTGGCATGCGCCCTGCAGCCCCTTTCTTTCTGCACCCCCTCAAGTTTTCTTGCCTTTTCTGAAGATTCTATGTTGAATCCAAGCCTAGAAGTTGAGATGTGTGTAAGACAATTCCACGGTTGATTTCTCTCCAGAATGCCAGCCTGTGTGAGCCTTCCTGAATACTATTTCCTCTACGCCATGTACACTGATTCGTTCCTTCAGCTTTGGGATGTCTGAAGGGTCTTTCTAGGTTTGTACAGGTTCTTTTTCTTTTTTCTTTTTTTGGTTTTGTTTTGTTTTTTTGAGACAGGATATCTCTATGTAGCTTTGTCCTAAGACTTGCTTTGGAGACCAAGTTGGCCTCTAACTCACAGAGATCCGCCTGCCTCTGCCTCCTGAATGCTGGGATTAAAGGCGTGCGCCACCATTGCCCAGCAGTTTGCACAGGTTCTAGATTTAAAAACAAAACAAATGACAAGCCAGAATACTGTATAGAGAAGAGCCCTATGGCACTCTGCTAGGGTTTTCAGTGGAGGTCTGCTGCCCGTGGGCAGAGTGAGGAGACAGCACTGATGGCTTTCACCGGAACCCAGTAGAGAAGCCACTGTCTTTAATCCCTGTGCTTATCAGGGTCCAGAGTGTGAGTGAGGCCACAGGAGGAGACTGAACAGAGTGTCGCGATGGCTGCACTTGCTCTGTGAGGGTCAGGAGCCTGTCATAGGACAACTCTATCCTTTCTGTAGAAACACAGCTTAATTATGAAGTTCAGAAGCAAACCAGCGTGGGTGTCTGGGAGACCTGGTGCGGTCTTATCGCTGCATGACGCTAAGAGCTTCCTGGGCTTGGGAATGACCCTCAACTGAAGACTGCTTTTCTCTCTGAGAAAGAATTTATAGTAGGCTCGCGTCCCTTCTGTGTTCACAAATACACCTGGGAACCAAATAAAGAAATAAAGCCCGACCTTCCTTCCAGCTGGGTATTCAAAACCTGGAAGAAGTTGATCCTTCCAGGCTCTCCTGAGAAGATTCGGCTCTCAAAAAGCCATTGAGGTGGGAGGACCAGACTCTTGCCGTCTTCCTCGTTCAGCCATTCATTCGGGTCACGGATATTATAAAGCACGTTGTACTGTGAACTGTGTTAGTCCTTGAAGCTAAATGCTTACCGGTTTCAGCTTGTTCCTTCTCGGGTGGGTCAGGAGCCTAACTTGCACAAAGCCCTCCCTCGAGAGAGGGCAGAGTTTGACAACTTCACCCAGACAGAAGCTGGAGAATGAGGGAGAAGTAACCAAACCACAAATGGACTGTGATGGAGCTACATAGGAAGAAGCAGGGCCAGAAGTCATTTGAAGGCTACTTTTAGGACATCAAGAGAGTCACTTAAACTGAAGGCACAGGGACAGAGCAAAGAGGCCTGGACTGCGAGAACCAGAAACCTGAACCTTCAACCCTTCTTAGCCTTAAGAGCTGTGTGGCTTCTAGCTTTGAATTTGGCTCAGTCTCCCCAAAACTCAGTGAATTTTGCCATGATTGTGCGGGTAGGAGTGGAAAGTGATGGGGAGGTGAGGGAGGGGTGGCCAATTAGTACCTTTCTCAGGAGTTTTCACTGAACAGGACTGGGTTGGTTCCTGCCATAGTTGGTTGTTATAAATGCGTCCCTGGCTGGGGGTGCAGCTCAGGTGGCAGAGGGCCTGCCCAACATGCACCAGGCCCCAGGTTCCATCCCCAGCACAGCAGAAACAAGCCATGTTGGCTCAGCTCTATAACCTCAACACTTGGAAGGTGAAGGTGGGAGGATTCAGAGTTCAGGATCATCCTTGGCTACATAGTGAGTTCTAGGACAGCCTGGGCTACATGAGACTCCATCTCAACTATTAAAAATATGAAGGTAAAGTAAGTCCCCTGGCAGTGTGTCTCCGTCACTCAGGTTCTCTTGCCCCATGAGCTGAAGTAATAGTGGGTCCTCTCCAGAGCAGAAAAGATGCTGGCCCCATGCGCCTGGACTTCCCAGGCTGCAGAAGTGTGGGACAAAGCTACCTCTTCGTTTATAAATTGTAATTGTTATCATTTTCAGGAAAACTAAGCAACCGTGCAAAAGTCCCTCTCTGCCCTAGGCTGCCGTGAAGCAAGGCATCACAGTTCCACCTGAAGACTTTTCTGTCTACCTCTGCTGGTTCTGGGGGTTTCCCTGATCCCCCACTCTCACCTCATTGCTGGGGGGGGGAACTCACAGCTCTGGACATCTCTCCTGATCAACTCTTTGGCTCTGAATCACGGGAAGTCAGCATTGAACCCACGAGGAAAAGTCATTCTGGTTTTGTCCACACGGTGGCGCTTTTCCTAGGTGCTGCTTGCAGAAACTGGCAGCTCAACAAAGCTTAGGAGGAGAAAAGGTGAATGCAGGGTCTGGTATCACCAATGGCTTGCTCACTGGCTCACTTAGTTAGCTTTCTACTATAACCCAGACCTACTTGCCTAGGGCTGGTGCTGCCCACTTTGGACTTGACTTTCCTGCATCAATTAACGATCAAGACTTGCATGAGACTAACTATTCCACCTACAGGCAAAATGAAACCAAAACCTGCCTGGGTGGATGACATGTAATTTCTGCACAGGACACTGCTTATTAAATATGTCACTTGTTTCCAATACTGGAACATTAGAACTTTTGTTTTAGGACTTGGGGAGGAGCTTTCCTCAAGCCTCGCCCCTTCCCCTCCATTCTACAGTGGGGATCTCTTAGCGCCAAGGTAGTACTTTGAGGTAACACATACTGCATACTTGGTACCCGCCAGGTCTCTCCCCATTTCCTCCTCCACCTTCTCCTCTACGCGGGCTGTGCCTTGCTCCCTGTGGTCCTCAGGCCCCCCGACTCCGCTCTCCATGTTCACTACCTACTTGTCTCTCCCCCTCCGCTCCCCCCAGGAAACAGCTTCTAACACTTTGAGCATCACCTGAAGAGTTAACTTTCCGGAAGACTTTCTATCCTTTTCCCCCAATATTTCTCTATTGTAATACTCACAAGGGGGCAGAGAGATACTTGGCAGTTAAGAGCATTTACTGCCCTTGCAGAGGACCTGGGTTCAGTTCCTGGCAGCTGCATGATGCCTCATAGCTATCCATAGCCCCAGTTCCAGAAGGCACCAGGCACACTCATGGTGCACAGGCATACATGTAGGCAAAATACTCATACACATAAAAATAAATTAAATTGGAATAAAATATAGCAACAACAACAACAAAATGTACTTCTTTTAAAAAAAAAAGAAAAATGCCCAGCATGGTGATACACACCTTTAATCCCAGCACTCAGAGACCGAGGCAGGTGGATCTCTGTAAATTTATATCCTGGCCAGTGGGACATGAACAGAGGGTCCCTGATAAACCTGGAGGAGGAAGAGGAATGGAGGGGACAAGAGACACGAGAAATGACAGGCTTTCTGATCAAGCTGCAAATTTTATTTTTTCTCATGAGCTGTTATATAGCAAACAGGCAGTGGGGAGGGTGGGGTGTCCGGAAAGTCTGGTCGGCTGGAATTCAGGTGAAGGTCTCCGGCTGAGAGAAAGAGATATTAACCAACAAAGGAAATGCTAATTGCTTCTAAAGCCTGGAGCCTGCAGGTCTTGCAAGGAGATAAGATACTGGGTTAATTTCCTAGGTCCGGAACTAGCCCTGCAGAGATGACAGAGGTGAATATTTTACTTAACTTGTAAACTTAAGATGGCTGTAAACAAAATACAGATCTCAAAATACAGGACTTTGCTTCCGGCAAGTTTAAGGCTAGTCTGAGCTGCACAGAGCATTCTAGCTAGGGCAATGTAAAGAGACTCTGTCTTAAAACAAACAAAAAAGTAATACTCTGCCAGGCGTGGTGGCACACACCTTTAACTCCAGCACTCAGGTGGCAGAGGCAGGTGGATCTCTGAGTTCGAGGTCAGCCTGGTCTACAGAATGAGTTCTAGAACAGCCACTATTGCATAGGGAAATTCTGTCTAGAAAAACAAAAAGAAAATAATAATAATATCATCATCCCTACTCTGCTGTGGCTCACTGTGCTGGGTGGTCAGAGGGAGCCCCTAAGGGCAGCTGGCATCATTTCAAATAAAGCCCTGGGGTCTAGGTTAAGTCTGAAGACCCAGTGGGAGAGCCACGCTCTTGACTGCGCTGATTCAAACCCACTTTGGGACAGACCTTCAACTCTCTCCTCACAATGCCTCTTCCCAAGAGAAAGTGCTACACGACCCCACATAAACAGGTAAATAAAACAGGTAAACAAGGACTGGAGAGATGGCTCAGCAGTTAATAGCACTGACTACCCTTCCAGAGGTCCTGAGTTCAATTCCCAGTAACACCATGGTGGCTCACAAACACCAGTAATGAGATCTGGTGCCCTCTTCTGGCCTGCAGGTATACATGTAGGTAGAACACTGTATACAGAATAAATAAATAAAACTTTAAAAAATTAGGTAAAAATGGAGCATTTAACTGATTAAATCAGAGAGCAATTTGGTTTAAAGCAATTCTTTGGTATACGTATACCTTTATCTTTCATAAAGGATTAAAAGGAATTTGCAGACCAATGATGCCACATGCTTGTTCATTTTTATATGCAGAATTGACCTTGGCTAAATATCCAGTGCTGCAGAGTGAGGTCATACGGCAGCTTCAGAGTTTTTCAGAGTCAATCTATGTTTCAGTCATTGATGTTCTAATTTTATGATCATCAGCACTAAGAACCCTGCTTTGAATAGATGTGTCATTCAAAATGCAGAGATAGGTTTAGGCCATTTCAGAAATTGTTGGAACTTTGTGTGTGTGTGTGTGTGTGTGTGTGTGTGTGTGTGTGTGTGTGTGTGTGTGTGTGTGTGTAGGGGAGAGAGAGAGAGAGAGAGAGAGAGAGAGAGAGAGAGAGAGAGAGGGTCTCACTTTGTCACCCTGACTGGCCTGGAATTCTATATGTAGAACAAGCTGGCCTTGAATACCTCCAAACCCAGTTTATTGAACATTTTTTATGATACTCAAGTCAGCAACTCAAATAGCAATTTTCAAATCAAGCATTCTAATACAAGACAGTCCAAAAAATGTACTAATTTGATTCTTCCATACTGGGGAATGATGGTAGGCTAATATTAGAAGCCTGTATGTTCCACAATGAAATCATTATGTTTCTATGAGAGCAGAAAAGTGTGTGTACAGCAAAAGCTTCCTAATTTTTCACTAACCATCACGGCTAGCTAGCACTGCAGATTCCTGGGGGCCACTGAGATTGGCTTAGTTCCTAATCTGTTGTGGTGGTAAAATACTTGGCAAAGGCAGTTTAGCAGGGCCGTTTTAGCTCACAGTTTGAGATGACAGTCCATCACTGTTGGGAAGTCAGAGCAGCAAGAGTTTGGGGAGGCAGCTGGTCACACTGCACCCACAGTCAAGAAACAGAAAGCAGCCAGGGTGATGGTGGCGCACACCTTTAATCCCAGCACTCAGGAGGCAGAGACAGAGGGATCTCTGTGAGTTCGCGGTCAGCTTGGTCTACAGAGTGAGTTCCCAGGATGGCTGTTTAGGGCTACACAAAGAAACCCTGTCTCAAGAATGAGGAGGAGGAGGTGAAGGAGGAGCAGGAGGAGGAGGAGGAGGAGAAGAAGAAGGAGAAGGAGGAGGAAAAAAAGAAAGTAAGAAAAAGAGAAGAAATAAAAGAGACAGAAGCAGCAAGTATGCGCTTGCCACTGCTCAGCTCACTTGCCCCACTTTATGCAACCCCCTGCCCAGGTTCCCCTACCCAGGGAATGGTCCCACTACAATTGTAATAGATCTTCCCATCAATTAATGGAATCCCTCACAGATGTGCTCAGAGGCCCAGCTCCCAGGCGTTCTAGATTTAGTGAGGTTGGCAATTAACTCCAGTCCTCACAGACACCCACCTCAGCCTGCTGCCTATGGTAGAGTATCTGCTTTGCTTTGGCTTCTACTATTCTAGGAACCTGGCCAATCGTACTGGCATTCAAGAAGCCACCTCCAGGGCAGAATCTCTAATTGTCCTATATGGATGACAAAGGAAAGGCAAAAGAATCTTTCCCATGATACTCCCCTCAGCAGTATGTATGTATATGTGTGTTCATGCATGCGTCTGTGTGTGCACAGTTGTGTGTGTGCATGTGTGGAGGCCAGAGGAAAATGCTGAGTACCCTCCTCTATCACTCGCTGACTTATTTCTTTGAAGCAGGTTGCTTGCTTGCTAAATCTGGAGCCTGCCTTTTTCAACTACAAACCCCAGCAAATCCTCCCACCTCCCTTTAGCTCTGGTGTTACAGATAGACCCAAGACCAAGCCTAGTGTATGGTGTTGGGATCTGAACTCAGGTCCTCATGATTAAGCAGCAAGTACTCTTAACCACTGAGTCTTCTTTCCCACTCTGTGACTTTTTCTTTCTTTCTTTCTTTCTTTCTTTCTTTCTTTCTTTCTTTCTTTTTTTTCCTTTCTTTCTCTCTCTCTTTCTATCTGTATTTTATTTCTATATTTTTTATTAATTCTTTGGGAATGTTTGCAATGTATTTTGATCATATTTACCCTTCCCTACCCCCACACCCAAATCTATATCTCCTTTCCTATACTCCCAACTTTGTGTCCTCATTAAAAAAAAAGAAAAAGAAAAAACTCTATCAAGTTTGGTTCGTGCTGCTCATATACTCTTGGGTGCATGGGCATCCATGGGAGCATGGGCAACCTACCCAGGGCCCCTCACTTAAAGAAAACTGACTCTCCTTCCTTCAGCAGCGCTCAGTTGTCAACTGCTCCTCAGCTAAGGGTGGGACTTCATGTCAACCGTCCATCTCCATTCGGGGGTTTTGTTTCCTGCTGTTTCAGCTGCTGAGAGTTTACAAAGGCATCAGCCCTGCTGTGCCAGCTCTCACCTCCGGCCCTTGCAATCTGTCAGCCCCCTCTTCCTCAATGATGCTGGCGTCCTGGGATGAGGCCATGAGATATAGATGCCCGATCTAGGGCTACGCATCCCTAAGTCTCTTATTCTCTGTAAACTGACCAGTTGTGGATCTTTGGGTTAATTGACATCTACTGAAGAAAGAAGTGTCCCTGGTGAGGGTTGAAAGATGCAGTAGTCTATGGATAAATGATAAGGCATTAGGAGGCGGCTTAATAATATGACCATTTAGCAGGATAATAGTGGTAGGCTTCCCCCAGGGACTATGATCTGCCTAGCCACATGTTCTAGCCTCTGATAGCAGTACCAGATATGGGTTTCATCTTGTGGAGTGGGCCTTAAATGCAATCGGAACGTGGTTGGTTACTCTCATAAGATCCTTACCACCATTGCACCAGTGGGCGTGTCTTGCCAGGCTGGTCGTTAATGTAGCTTGAATGACTCACAGATAAGTAAGATTGGTGATTACTTTTCTCCTCTGGAAGCATGCATAGAACTCAGGAAACTAAACATGAAGACAAAAGAAACAACCCAATTTTTAAATGGGGCATGAAAAACTAAACAGAGAGTTCTCAAAAGAGGAATACAAATGGCTGAGAAATACATTTTTTAAATGTTCAACGTCCCTTAGCCACCAGTGAAACACAAATTAAAATTACTGTGAGGGGTTTTTTTTTGAGATTTCATCTTACCCCATTTAGAATGACTAAGAATAAAAAGAAAAATGGCCACAAATGCTGGTATGGTTACGAGGAAGAGAACCACTTATGGTGGTGGGAATTCAAACTGGTGCGGACACTATGAAAATCAGTGTAGTTCTTTGAGTATCTTGTTATTGGTATGTATAGTCATTGTTCGCAATGATGGGCTTCATAAAGACATTTTCATTCGAGTGTATCATGTATTTTGACCATATTCTCCCTCCTGTATTCCCCTTTCTCCTCATCCCCTCCCACTAATCCTCTTCCTTTTCCCAAAATCTAGTTTATATTTTTATGCCATACATAAAATTGTGTAGACACACACATAAAATACATACATAACATACATTTACACACACACACACACACACACACGAACCACAGATAAGAGAAGCCTGTGTTATTTGTCTGGGTCTGGCTCATTTCCCTTAATGTGGGGCTTTCCGGTTCCATCTGTTTTCCTACAAATGACATAATTTATCCCTCTTTATGGCTAAATAAAACCATATTATGTAAAAATACCATGTTGTCTTGAACCATCTATCTGTTGTTGGGCAGGTAGGCTGATGATTGCCCAGCTTGACTGTTGTAATGGTCTGTCCTGTCCCTTTAAGAGACAAGCCCCGCCCACTACTCACACCCCCCCACCCCTACCCCCACATCCCCTACACCCTCCACCCACCCCCACCAAAGCAAGTGGATCTTCCTTCAGCTTCTAGCCTGCAATTCCTTCCTTTCCATCTCTCTCCCGAAGAGGCAGCTTCTGCCTCTCTCCCTTCTCCCCACTTCTCTCCATCCCCCCATTTCTTTCTCTTTCTCTCTGCCTCTCTCTCTGCTCTTCTCCCTTCTCCCCTTCCCCCTTTCCCTTTCTCCTCCATAACCCACTTTCTCTGCACAGCGTGCCTAATAGATCTCTGTCTCTCACCCGCAGCTTGATTCCCTGCCTGGGACCTGCTGCCTTCGCGACCGACCCGCCATGGTCTCATGGCCTGCCATGGTCTCTTGGCCCGCTACCCACTGCCACCACTCGGGGACCTGTGGCATTTTATTTTTAACATAACAGCTAGTGCTGTATCAAACACTGCAGGTGTCTCTGTAATCTGCTGCCTTAGATTCCTTTGGGCCGATTCCTAGCAGTGGTACATTCACGAGTGACTGTCAGTGTCACAGTGACAGAACCCACTGGGGAACTTAGTGCGTAGGCAGGCATGCAGGTTGTTTATGACAAATCTGTTCCAGCATCCCCCTAAGCCATTTTATTGCTTCCTCTGCAGCACACTGAGGAAGTTCTGTCACCTTCATATTACTACACAGGGGTCATCACATCTCTAGGTTCTAGCTGATAAGAAAATTACAGTGCCTCCTCCTGCTACCTGAGCCCAACCCCGAGTCCAGAATCTCTGGTCAGGGCACCTGAATCAATAACCGTGACTCTGTAGTCCAGATGTTATACTTGCCATGTTCACACATGCCTGATGCCTGTTGAGACTCCGGGGGTCACAGGAAGTAGGTTTCCAGGAGCAAAGCATCCTTGCCAGGCAACTGCCAATGGGACCTTACTGCAAGGTCCTCAGTAAGGACGTGCCAGGCAACCTTCCCCAGTCAGGGAGGCTGCTTCTTCAGAGTCCACGCTGATGCCCCTATTTCGAGTCTCAGGCACTCACCATTTCCAAAGCGATATCCCGACTTCGACGCAGGACGTTGACAAGGCTGCGGATTCAGCTGAGGTTATGATTATGCAATCCACATGATTCAACCGTGTCCATCATCTTCAGCAGCTGGCCCTGCAGCTAAGAAATGCGTTTCTTACTTGCTATTTTCATAAATAATTTAAGTAATTATCGGAGCTTATTTCTAGTGAAGCTCGCTGGCTGTTGGACTGCGACCCATCTTTGAGGGCTGCCTTCCGGGACCACTTCCGGTACTGGTTAATGTCCTTATTAGATCATAGACAGAATGTAATGGAAGAAATTGTTAGCTAGGTAAGCTGAAGGAGGCACGTGCAGGAAGCAGCTGCCACCATCAGGGCTAGAACAAAGGGAGATTGGAATAATTTCAGCTTAGAATCCCAAAGGAGGAGACCCTTGGTGCTGAGCCCCACACCTCTGCAGGGTCCTGTTGCTCAGCTGATAGGAGTGTCCCTGACCTGTCAGAAGGGACGCTATGAGGCTGGGGTAGTCTGCTCTGGCCGGGGCTGGTCTCCAGCCTCCCATCAGTACAGGAAGAACCCAAGGATCTCCGCTCAGCTCTTGGCCCCAGGAGTCACTCTGTGCCAGGCCCTGGTTCTGCTCCGCATTGGTACTGTACAGAGTCAGCCAAAGGTCTAAGAATTCTGGGGTTCCCTCTCCGCCTCCCTTGTTCATGTCCCTGCTCTCCTAAAGCCCTGTTGCCCCAACTCTAAACTCTGGCCTCTTCCTCTTCTGCCCAGCCAGACCTCTTGGGTACCTCTCTGCACTGTGGCCTGGAACAGATGCCCAGAGAGAAAACTGTGCCTCCTTGCTCTAATGCAGCCCTGGTCAGGGCCTATCTTGGTGCTTTATCCAATGCTCCAACTGGAAGAAGCATCCCCTGTGGTTCTTTTGTCAGCTGCTCAGCATCTGAATGCCCATCTTTGCCCAGGTCTGCATCTTGTTGCACTCAGCTCACTGCAGAGATCATCGAAGCCAATCATGTTCCTTGGAAACCCCCACACATCATTCACGAAACTTCACTCAGGAAACAGCCTCTTCCCCTGCTCTGGAGTGGTCCACTAGGAGTCTGAGAACACAGAGAGGCCTTCCAGGATCGACCTGATGTTGGGCTATTGAGGAAAGGCCTCCCTTGCTTAAGATCCCCTGGGACAGGGACACCCGTTATTCATCTCTGGGCCTAAGAGATGAATGAACGCGTGTGCATGCATCCACTTTGGGCCATTAATTGGCTTCCCCTTGTGTTTGTGTCCAGGCCCTCTGTGTAGCGGAAAGTCACATCCATTCTTGCTGCTTAATCACTACCCAGGTGCCTGGGTCCTCGCCACCTGCCCCAGTTCCCTTCCCTATCTGGAGAATTCACCCCCATCATTTCCCATAATCCAATGGGGTCCCCGTCTGTAGCCGATGCTGAGAGATATAACTAACTGTGCTGGTCTGTGGATGTGGGGCAATTTTAAAAAGAGACAGAGCTGATCATCTTCAAAGCCTGGTATGTTTTCCCCACTCAGACACACTCACACTTTGATGCCTCAGGCTCAGGGCTGGAAAATGAATCCTTTGCTTTAATTCTCAGGGTCATTATGCATACATAATGCTTTCCCTACCATTTAAAAGGAATGTAGATCGTATGTAAATGCGCCTCTGTGGAATTGTATATTCCAACCTGCATTAAGCACACATGAATTTCATAGTGACATCATTCAGTGCCTGCTCCCTTGGCGGCGTCTGCATAAAAAGCAGACAAATTCTGTTCTGTATACGCTTGCCACGGCTGGGTCTTCCCGGTCTGAGTCAGGGTTTGGACTTTGGGAATGATGGTTCTGTTTGAAGGACGTTCAGACCACCTCTTCCGACCTCTGATGCTTGGATTGCTTCCACAATGCTCACCAAGATTCACTCTTGAGCTCTTCCACTGACAGGGCGGGCGCCTGCTCTTTCTGGAGCAGTAATGAGCCCTTAGGAAGCATGGAGTTACCAGAAGGTTGTCCCTGAAAGGCACCGAACAGTTTATTGCTCTTGTCTCCAGACCCTGCTTTGCTGCATGAACACTGTGTTTCCTTCACAGCATTAAACAATCTCTCTCTCTCTCTCCTTTTCTCTTAGCAGGGTCCACATTCACATGCACATACGACATTACACAGATGTGCATTTTATAATGGCCAGCTCACCAAGCAATACGTCATAAACATCTTTGCATTTCCATGAACCTACATCTTGCTCAATTTTAGCGTCTACCTAGTCCTCTATTGTCAGATGGGCCACACTTTGCTTAATCATTGCCTGCCTGTGGGCAATGAGATTGTTTCCAAGTTTGTGATGCGGTGGCCAACCCTGGGATGAGATCTTCAAAGGGACCGGTTATTTTCTTAGGTAAGAGTCACAGATGGGATTTGGGGGTCAAGAAGTGTGAACAGGTTAAAAGGCCATTCCAGATAAAGCTGGCAGCCTCTGGGTTGAGTGGAATCTTAGTGCTGACTGCCTGCCAAGAGCTTTCCCAGCATTCTCCTCTTTACTCCTGGCTGTCTTTCCCTCCCTTCCTTCCCCAAGGCACCTGGCCAGCTCTGCTCTATGTGCCTGCCCATATGGTTCTTCTCTGCTCACCACATAAAGCGGCCTCCACAGGGGCTTCTTTCCAGGACATGGACTTCCCACCCCACCCCCAGAAGACTGCAAACTGGGCAGGAACTGGACTAAGAAAGGAAAACGGGTGCAGCTCATGAGATCTGCAGCAGGTGGTCCTGGGGACCAAGAGGCTCTCTCCATCTCTAGAAGTAAGCCAACAGTACACAAGAGAGCGAACTCCCAGTAGTAGGTGACTAGTAGGTGACGGCTCCTGGGCAGACTGGTTGGTAAGTTCTTCTGTCCCCCGCCCATACATCAGCGTCCAGCAACTGGGCCCCTTTTGCCAGCGATGAGGTGCTCAGAGCCTGCGTGGGAGCCTGCATGAATAACCCACAGCAAGAACCTGTCTTTCAACATGCTTTACCAGCTAGGCCATAGGTACACTGACCCTTACATAGGGACCCCATCACAACATTCTTAGTAAGACAGAATACAAGTTGTCACATATTGTGCATTGTATATCTAAATATTTACAAGGTGTAACACTCACGACTGGTCCACACAAACTCCGAAATACATTATTGTATCGGGTCAACGCAAGGCCCCTGTCAACCATAAGGTACATGGCTGGATGTAGCGTTAAGAAACACCCGTGAGATCTCACAGCTTTTTCTCCTTTGCTCCCACTGTTTGGACGAGAGACTGAATCTCAGAGACGACAAAAGGTGAGAAATGTGAAATTCTATAGGCAGAAAAACCCAAGCGCAAAGCCGTGCGTACAGCACTCTGCTCTGCCATGTCAGTGGGTGTTTTACACGAGGGGAGTGGGCAATGTGCTCACCAACGCTTGTACAGGAAGAAACAATTCCTGAAAACATACCCAAGAACCTGATAGCCAGGAAGGCCTATGGCAGCAGGGCTGAGGAACTGAGATTCGAGTCGAGAAGGAAATCTACCCATCCATTTATAAAATCTGACATCTTAAACTAGAGAGTCCCTTTACCAAACAAAACTGGAAAGAGGGCAAAATAAAATGGGGCGTCCTGGTTGGAGGATCGAGAGTCATAACATTTGGGACTGGAGGACAAGTCGTTTGGACCCGATTGGGTCTCCCCCTGAGTTCAATCGGAGGTGGCAGGGCTGTTCTGGAGACTTCCGTGCAGTTCGGTGCGCCTGTAGGGCCGCGCGGAGCTGGTCCCGGGCCGAGGGGCGCCCCGCGGTGCAGGCCGGGCCAATCAGCAGGCGCGGGGCGGGCGCGGTGGCTTTGCACGCGCCGAGCGCTAAGCGGAGCAGAGGCGCTGCTGCCGTCCGTTCGGAAGCCGGCCATGCCGCGTCTGCCGCTGCTGCTCCTGCTGCTGCCGTCACTGACCCGGAGCCTCGGGCTCCGCGACGCGGGCAGACGACACCCCGAGTGCGGCCCGTGCCGGCTGGATCGCTGCCCCGAGCCCTCGCCCTGCCCAGCGCCTTGGATCGCCGCGCGAGACGAGTGCGGTTGCTGTGCGCGCTGCCTGGGCTCCGAGGGCGCGAGCTGTGGGGGACGGGTGGGCGCACGCTGTGGTCCCGGCCTGGTGTGTGCGAGTCGCGCCGCGGAGACGGCGCCCGAGGGCACGGGACTCTGCGTGTGCGCGCAGCGCGGCACGGTCTGCGGCTCCGACGGCCGCTCCTACTCCAGCATCTGCGCGCTACGTCTGCGCGCCCGGCACGCACCCCGCGTGCACCCTGGCCACCTGCACAAGGCACGCGATGGCCCCTGCGAGTTCGGTGAGTGGGGTTTGACCCCGAAAGACCCAGGCAGATGGGAAAAGCGGGATCCCAATGCTCTAAGGTGTGGGACAAAGAATTTTATTACATAGAAGTGGACACCACCTGGGCCCCACTCTCCCTCCAGGAGCAGTATTTCGCATCTTAATTTCATGTTGGGGAAGAATGGGGCGAAATCTAACACCCTGCCTGCGGTCTTCCCCACTTCATGGAGATTCCAGCCCTAGAGCAAACAGGAGTATGGATGCTTAAGAACCTGCTATCGCAATTATTTGAAAATGGGGATTGGAGTGGGTCCCGGGTCAAGTGGGTTGCTTGAATAGAGAGGAAGGGAAGGTGAGCAGCCCCGGACAGCAGGAGTTCCACATGGGATTGAAGAGTCACCAAGACAGAGAACCAGGATACTGGGCATCCAGTGAGACCCAGATTAACCAAGGCCCTGGGAGTTCCCGTCAGATGAGTCCTTTGGAAACTTGAGCTCTGAAAAGATAATGGGACCGTAGCGGCTGGCCCAGTCTAGAGTGCAAGTGATTTGGAGTGTCTTGCTTTAAGACACTTAAATGAACAGAAAGCTCTGGGTTGCCAGGGACTTTAAAGCTCAGCACCACACTGCACACCTCCCTGGTACCCTAACTGATCACTGACTGGGTAATTTTTTTTTTTTTTTTGGTTTTTTTGAGACAGGGTTTCTCTGTAGCTTTGAAGCCTGTCCTGGAACCAGCTCTTGTAGACCAGGCTGGCCTCGAACTCACAGAGATCCACCTGCCTCTGCCTCCCGAGTGCTGGGATTAAAGGCATGTGCCACCACCGCCCGGCTTGTCTTGGGTAATTTAAAAACAAAAAAACTAAAACATCAGTGTCCGGGAAAAACTAGCTTATTTTGCCTGTGTGTGGGTTTGACATGACCAGGAGTTTTCAGAGGACAGCCCATCTATCCTGTCTGGGTGATAAGTGTGTAAGTGTGATGGTTGGCTGGTCCCCAGGATGCTGCCATGCAGGCTATGCTTCAGGCTTCTCGAGTTTTCTGGCCTGAGCGGGGAGATGAAGTCTAAACCAAATGACCAAGTTAGTGCTTCAAGAAAAACACCTGACGGCCCCTTTTCCAGGCCTTAAACAGTACTTGGTATTGTGTTACTCTCTTCTCCCTCCAAGCACTCCATGGAAATGTGCGCACATCCAGTATTCTGGTGGATTGATAGAGACGGGGCAGGAAGTCCACCATCCAGGGAAACGATGACATGTGCTATCCGGTGAGGGCTGAAGCAGGCTGGGTTACACAGAAAAGTCACCAATGCCTCTTTCCTAGTCCATGCTCCATTGAGGACAGTGCTGACTGGGGGCTGGGGGTACTCCTGGATAGTTCCTGGCTCCCCTAGTGACATTGAGCCAGGTCATTTCCCTGTCCAGTCACAATGGCCCCAGCGGAGGCATTGTTATTCCCTCTGCTTGGAATGCTTGTGTCTTTCCTAGACACCAACACAGTCCAGTCATCTTCCCTTCCTGGAGTTCTGTCACCGGCTGCAATCTGCCGCCTCAGCAGTTGGCTCACAGGCGGTTCCCTTTGTGTGAGACAGGTAGCACTAATGGCATACACAGGACACAGAAGAAATGCTGACCAGGCCCCCCCAGAGCTTCCCAGTGGTGATGGGCTTGGGTAATTTATCCTTGGAGGGGCATTCTGTTCTTAGGAGAAAGACCCCTTCAAGGCATGTAGTGCAAAGCCGCCTTTACGCAGAGGAGACCCAGAGAAAGCAGGGGACTTGTCCAAGATGTTCACGAAAGGCTGCCACCTCCCAGGTCCCAACCCCTTGTCCAGCACTCTTTCAGGAGTGGACTTGATAATATTAAGTCAGGCAGATGGTGGTTGCTATGGTTACCAGAGTACAGACAGATGGCAGATGGAAAACCCACACCCCTAATTCACTGAAAATTACCAAATGACAAGTAAATGTGCCAGCCCCTCAGCTCTGATCTATGGGCTCTGAGGCCCTCCTGGGCTCCAGCCTGGAGAATAAAGAGGTCCTCAGAGCCAAAGGGAGCAATTCAGAAGCCAATTTCCAGGACCTCATTAGTGGCAGACTTTGGCACTCCTAAGCTCAGCTGTCCTTTCCACCAGGATTTGTGTCACCCACCTCGGACCTGACAGACCTGATTGTCTACCTGTCACCTCTGTCTTCACAAGCTTGTGTGGTCCTTGCCTCCCATCTCAGGGAGGTGTGGGCTCCTGTACTGTTTCCTTACTCTGGCTACACCTCATTCTGGGCTGCCCTCAAGCCATCTTTAATTCAAGAGACACAGCAGGAGCACTTTTAACAAAGCCCCAGGGGACCCCATTTGAAAGGAAACAGACAGTTTTACTTCAGTATTGGTGACAGTCACTCCTCCTCAGCTCCTCCCAGACTCCATCAGCACCCAGGTACTTCCACTTTAATGGAGTGAGGGTTCATATATATTGATTAGCTTCTTCCCAGTGGAGACCAGTGATGCCTCCACAGGACAGTGGTGGCAAACAGTGTTTGGGTCTAGATGCTGCCCTTCCCAGAAGCCTTTGCTCAGAATTGCCCACTGCCTAATATTGAGAGCATCCTTTGAACCCTGTACATTGAAGACCTATGTGTTAGACATTGTTTTTGCATGCATTGCTGTCTTGATTTTTGCAGTCACTGGAGAGAGCAGGGAGGTCTTACCTATCCCCTTAACACAGTGATCCTCAACCTTCCTAATGCTGCAACCTTTTAATACAGCTCCTCATGTTGTGGTGACTCCCCAAACATAAAATTATTTTCATTGCTACTTCATAACTGTAATTTTGCTACTGTTATGAATCGTAATGTAAATATCTGTGTTGTCCGATGGTCTTAGGTGACCCCTATGAAAGGGTTATTCGACCTCCAACAGGTCTCGGCAGACAGGTTGAGAACCACTGCCTTAATTGAAGGGAACATTGAGACACACCAAAAGGGATTTCTTGAAGCTAAATGGCCAACCCCAGCTGAGGCAGGGTCCCAGGTCTGTCTGCCTGGTTCTTGGCAGATTGTTGCCGTCCATCCGTCCGTCTCCGGCCTGTAGGGCTTCGGGCCCCAGCAGCTTCTCTGAGAGAGCTTGAGCTCCTGAATCTTAGAAAATTCACCTTGGTTGGAATTCTTCCTCCATTTACAAGCCTCGAGGTACGTGTTACCAGGTAACCAGAGGAGGCGGTGAATGCCACTTTGTGAGAGGGACAAAGGAAGGGGCCTCGTGTTCCAAAGCCTTTCATGAATGCCGAGGGAGGGGATTTGAGTCGCAGGCTGCAGGCAGTGGGATTAAGCTGGGGCTCCTTCCACATCCAACCGTGATTATAAGCATAAATTATCAAGCCTGTTTGGCACGTTGGTCATTAAATTTTTTGCTTGTGTGTCTCTTAGTACAAGCAGATAGGGTCCTGGGGGACGACTCGGGCTCTTCTTGCTTTCCACGGCGCCGCTAACTTAAATCTCTGAGGCGTGTAGGATGATTTTTCATTTTAGCCACCAAGGACCCATCTAACGGAAGGGGTAGGGAGGCAGATCACCACATGTAGTAATAATAAGGCAGGTCCTTTCATCTGGGCAGATCCACACAGTGAACACAGACACCGTCATTATGTTCCCGCATGCCAGAGGGTGAGGGGCAGTGTTGTCGTCTTCCCGAGCAGACAGTGGTTCTCAACCCGCCTCGCACTTGGACTCCCAGGTGGCTGAGTCTCTCTGGTACTGTTTTGCCTATCAGAGGTCCTACCTCCTCTGACCACACACAGCTGAGTGGCTGTGACCTGCTGTCTAGCCCTGGGATGGATGGAGCTGTGCCATCCTGGATTTCCTGGGCTGCCGCAAGCATGAGAAGGAAGCAAGTACTAAGCAGGGAAGAGTTAGAGAGACGGAACTTACCCACTTAGAAGACTGGACTGGCCTGGAGCCACTGGCCTCCCTGAAAAGCCATTTTATTCCAGTCAAAGGTAGGAAGGAAAACGCTGCTCCTTCCCAGATGATGGCAGCACTAACAGCCCAGAGGTGAGAAGTTATGTCCTGGGCTCTTTGAAGATCGCTGCCATCCAGCTCCAGCCTGCAGGGCGTTGAACCATTGCAGTTTCTCTGAGTTCTGGAGACCCTCAGGGTTTAGGGTCATAGCCTCTGGTACCACCAGATAGGACCTGTCACCAGAGGTCAGTAGAGGGCTGCAAGCAAAAAGAAAGGTCCCTTCTGGGTAGCACGGGCTACTGTGTCTCTGGGTCCCGCCTTAGGACACCGTGTAAGGTTGCAGTGGGTCCTCAAGTGTTCCTCATCTCAGCCTGTGGAGGGCAGGCAGCAGGTATGGCGTGGCTTAAATATGAAGTTTTCCTGGAAGATCTGTGTATTAAAGCTTTAGTCCTCAGCTGTGGCACTCTTGGGAGTGATGGGGTCTTTGGGAGGCAGGGCCTAACTAGAGGAAGTAACTGGGCATCCATGCCTTAGGGGAAATCTTGTCCCAAGAACCATCTCTATTCCTTCCTCTGCTTCCTGGCAGCCATAGATGACAGCTTTCTTCCATTCTACCCTTCCACTATAATGTCTCTGTCTTCCCACACACCTAATGGGAAGAGTACCAGGCAGCCACGGACTGACTCAGGTTCCGAGGAGGATGGGTACCTGTGTCTGTCCTGCTGCAGCCACAGACTGAAGCATGGCACTGAAGACACAGCATAGACAGAACTTTAAGTGGGTTTCCTTCCGTCCTGCCCACCATACCGTCCTTCCTGCCTCTGGTAGTCGCTGGGCACCCTGCTATCACACTTGAGTAGTGTGCGGACCAGAGTTGTCCTGCTAGTGTTATGGGCGGTCCCTCGTGGGCATTGCTGGGAGGCGAAGTGTGGAACGTCTCCTCCCTGTGCAGAATAGAGATCAAATAATGCCTCAGACTGCCACTTCATGACAGCTGGCAAGGCTGGCCTGTGGCTGGCCCCGGAGAGCCTGGACTTAAGGAAAGCAAACCATTCCCGGAACTCTCGAGCAGAGTGGCCCACCTGCCTAAATGGCAGAGTGTGGTCCATGCTGACATTTCATCACCATGAATACCACCAGTGACCATGACAGAATGGCTTTGTCTTGACTCCTGGTCCTGGGGTTTCAGTCCAGAATCCACAGCCCCATTTCTCTTTTAGCCCCTGGCAAGAACAGCACAGCACAGCAGGAGTGTGTGGTGGGGAACACTGCTCCCGTCCCAAGGCAGGAAGCAGAAGAGAGAAGGCACCAGAACCCTACGGTCCCTTCTGAGATCATACTTCTGGTGATCTGAAGACCTCTCGCTGGGCTTCACTTCTTGAATGGGCAGCCCCACAGCCACCACCACCCGATCACCCCACCACCACCATTACCACCACCACCATCACCACCACCACCATCACCATTATCACCACCACCACTACCACCACCCCCATAACACTGAGAACTCAGCCTCCAACACATGAGCTTTAGAGGTCACTTATCCACCCATCTGGGGATCTGAGACTTTGGTTCATCATCCAATACCTGTGTGATCAGTCCTCACTAAGACACTGGTAGCCAGCCCCTCATGAGCTTCCCAATTACACAGCACTTCACAGTAGTGCCTCAACCCACGGCTGTACCCTGTGTAGCTCCCCCGGAGAGCTGGTGCCTGGATCCTCTTACCTGACTTTCCTCTCTCTTAAGTTGGCTCTGTATCCTTGCCTTGTCATAGGTTGTGACTTTCTGACTCTACCCTGTAAGCAGTGAAGCCTTCCAGCAAAACACTGTGCCTGGGACCCCTTGACACGATCTCTTAAGAGCTGCTCTCCTCTTTTAGAACGGAGCCCACCAAAATAACAGTTGTCTCAGTTTCAAAGCTAGTATGGAACTGTATGGAACCAGGGCGGGAATTTGAGCCCCTGTTCCTCCAGGCTCTTCGCCTTTCTAAGCCTGAGCTCCCAGCTGTTAAATGGGAGGTAAAACGCCAATCTTCTGGGGCTGCTGCAAGGATGCAGAAGCGTCCTCAGGGGGAAAGGCAAGATGGCGTCAGCACTGAGGTGGGGCTTGATCTCTACAACCAGAAAGAGGGATCACACCCCTCACCAGTCAGGTCGGGCTGGCCCTGTGCAGCTCCCCCTTCTGGCATCCGATAGGACTGCTGGAGAGGAAGGCGTGAACAGCTGTACTATTACCGCAAGTGTTGATTGTGCAGAGCTGTTATGGCTAAGAACGCAAATTTAATACCAGGTACATCCAAATTAAAAGAATATGACTGACAACAGGGGCCTGAGGAAATCTTACAAGGCCACAGAATTGCTCTGCTTCCAATGGTGATTTCCCAACCCTATGCGTCAGTCCAATGGGATCTGCGCATCAGGATGAGTTGTGTGCGGCATGTGAATTTATAGATAGACGCATTGGGAAAGGTCGCTTTAACACTGAAAGCGGGGGTTGGGGGGAGGCTCTTTTGTAAAAGAAATGGTATTTCCTGCCGTGAAAGCGGTGGCAAAGGCAGCTTTCCCTAGACAGTCCTTCTTAATTGTCGTTATTGAAAGAGAGGGAATGGGGGCTCTCAAGGAGCGCGTAGGAAATGTGATTTACTGGTTTATTCATTTAGGCCTGAAAGGGAGTGATGAAGTCTCATTTAAAATGTATGACTTGACTTGAAGGAAAGTGAGACACGTTGACGGAGCGTCCCTCTGGAACCTATTGAAGGCCCTGGAATCGGGCAGTGTGGCTGTCCCATGGCCCTTTGGGGACAGGCTTGTGGGGGGAAGCGCCTGTGTGGCTGTGAGGAGGCGCTGGCAGGAGGATGTGAATAAATTAGCCCCCCTTTGTTGTGGCAGATGGGGCTTCTGCCAGGCCGCCCCTGTGGCCGCAGGGCACATTGGAAGTTTGGGGCCTCTCTTCAGTGGAGCTCTGGCTGTAATCTTGGGTGTGGGTTTAGACATCGCTTTGGAGAGCGGTCGTGTGGGCAGAGCTGAAAGCATGGCTGATTGGAAGGGGTAGGTGGCCTGGCATGGGCCAGGCAGCCTGTGCTCGCTGGAGGGCCACTGTGCCAAGGACTCCAGTGCTGGCATCATCAGGTGCTGAGGACAGAGGAAGGAAGCAGCTCCTATGAGAGTGAACTTGATCAGAGAGCCCTCCAAGGGCCTGGCTCTGTAGGCAGTGAGCTCTCCACTCCTGGGGGTGTGCAGATACTCAGGCACTGGCTTGACAAGGTCTGCCCCCACTGTGTCTGGAGGGGCTATACCAGTCTCCTTTCTGTGTTGGCTCAGTAGTTAAGAGCACTGGCTGGTCTTTGAGAGGACCTGGATTTGATTCCTAGCACCCACAGGGGGCCCACGCCATCTGTCACCCCTTTCTGTGGCCTTCCACCCCTGCATCCTTCACCATGACCGACCTTGCCCCTCTCCCTTTGTTTTCTTATCTTATTGTAGCCACAGCCCAGTGGCATAGGCCATACCGTTTGGTTCGCTGACTCCAGAACGGTGGTATTTCTCTTTCGTGTGCCGTGTTCTCTTCATCTAGTGATCTTTCTGCCCCTGGCTCTTGCTCAGGCTACCGCAGTAATTGCTTTCTCCTTCCACGGCTGGTTCACTCCACAGCCCGGGGAAGCAAGGGTCTCCTCAAGTCACTAGAGAAGAGGCAAGAGCTGACAGCCTTCCCTTGGCCAGGCCTTGGCCTTGCCAGACTTCATGGCTGGGCTTGCTGTCCGACACAGGTGAGACTAGGTAGAGAGATATGAACAGAACCCTTGTTTAGGACTTGATTGTGTGGTGAGGCCTGCAGGATTGGTAGGAAATCCCCCTGTTGGAGTTGGGGAAGAATAGGGGCACGGGGAAGGTCAGAGCATCAAGGTATCTCAGGATGAGACTTGATGCCAGCCAAACGGGTCTCTGGTATGTTAAGAAGCTAGGTGCAAATGGTGAACTAAGGGTCTAGCCTGTGTTGCAGGCTCTCAGGTCCTCTTAAAGAAACAAAACCCCAAGTCTCTCTTCTCTGAGCCACCTGTACACGGAGACAGAAAAGCTTCTCTGCCCTTGGTAACTTGACTTGGCACTACCCCAACCCTCAGGGTTCTTAAGCCTTCCATTGTAGGACCTGAGAAATCCCTATGTGACCCTGAGTACAGAGTATATAAAGTAAGCATGCAGAAAAGCATCAAATATTTATTGATAATAAATCATCAAGAAATATACTTTAAAACAGCTCTTAGTGTATGTATAATTTTTACCAATCATTGAAGCTAAGAGCAACGTTGCACCCTAATGCGATGGAGTGTTTATCTTCACATAAAGAATTCAATCTTGGGAGCTGGTGAGATAGCTCGGTAGTAAATAAGCAGATGGCAGCTGAGGTGTTGGGGGAACTCAGGGAGAGGGCGTGTTGAGACCCAAACTCTACCACTGACCACCGGACATCTGGACATCACTTCCCCCTTTAGGCAGGCCTAAGAGTACACTTCCTCAGTGGAGCCGCTACTCCCTCCTCGAAGGGCTTCCTGTAGGCCCTCAGAGCCCAGGGTTGGGCTCCTGACCTGCCAGGGTAAAGGGTTGTTCCTTTGTCTTCTCCCAGCTCCTGTGGTCCTCATGCCACCTCGAGATGTTCACAATGTCACTGGGGCTCAAGTGTTCCTTTCGTGTGAGGTGAAGGCTGTGCCCACCCCGGTCATCACCTGGAAGAAGGTAATTTTCTCCAAGCATTTCTACATTTGTCTGTGTGCTTGTGCCCAAGTGTTGTGAACGTGGGAGAGAAGAAGAGAAACAGAAGGAGCTGTGGGTGGTAACAGTTTTTCCTTAGGTGTGTTTGTATGTGGGCCGAAGGATTAACAAAGACACTCCAGCCCTGTGCCACTAAGCTCTCTCCAAAGGAGGGGGTGGCATTCCTTCCCATGCCGTTTGTTCATTTGGTCACTTCGGTGCCTAGAAAGTTCTGCTAGCTGGCAAACTAACAGCTGCTGGGTCCTTAGACAACAGATTGGTAACAGAGACTCAATCCTGTCCTGAACACTGAGGGTTGATTCTGAGAGATTGGCAAAGGTCACAACTTTAGTTGGTCCTTTCCCCCAACAGCCCTGATGAGGGCTGTGAAATTCACAGCTATTCCCACCCTCCTCCACCCTTTGGAAAAATTGGCAACCTCAATGTCCAGCAGGCGGCGCTGTCCGAATAGACTCAAATTTAACAAAGGAAGGCTGAGTTATTTGCCTAAGAATGACAGGCATTTTGATTTCTGCAATGGAGTCCAGGGAGGTTGCAGGTGGCCAGAGGCCTCTGGGGTCAGCCTGGCTCAGAATTATTTTTCTAAACTGTGTATGCTTTCTCTGCCTGATATAGGTCGTGGGTTCTCCTGAGGGCACTGAGGAGTTGGAGGAGTTGCCTGGAGACCATGTCAATATAGCTGTCCAGGTGCGTGGGGGCCCTTCTGATCATGAGACCACATCCTGGATTTTGGTGAGTGTTTCGGATTACTGGATATTATTCGGGTAGATGTTCCATCTCAAGCCCAACGTGGGAGTTGCCTCAGTCTAGACTCCATCTCCGAGAAAGCCTGCCAAACAATGACCCCTCCCCAGAGATGCTCAAGACCACGCCCACAGGGTATTTAAATTGCCTCGCCTGTCCCCCATCCCCAGAGAACAAACGTGACCTTCTCCTCTTCCTTCCCCAGCTCCTCTCTGGGGGGCTGGAAAGCCATCTAGGAGCCTTTGTATCCATTAAACCTGGGCCTTTTCTAATTCGGTTTGATTTGGTCTGATTCGAATTATTGCATCGGTGGAGAAGTTTATCGGGGTGCAGAAAATCTTCAGATATTATCAGCAAACCTCCCTTTGTCTTCCCATGACACGCTACACTTTTAAAACTGTTCCCTACTCTTTCCTTTTGACTTTGCTGGGGATTGAACCCAAGACCTCACTTCAAATTCTTATTTTGAAAGCTGATGAGAAGGCTTGGTGGGTAAAGGTGCTTGACCTGAGTTCAATCCCCAGGACCCACATGGAGGATGGAGAGACCTGACTTCTGCTTCTGCAAGCTGTCCTCTGATCTCCATATATGTGTGTGCATATATATATATGCATATACACAAAATAAATGAATAAGTGTACTTTTTAAACATTTAAAATGTTATTTTGAGACAAGGAAGGTCTCACTAAGTTGCCCAGGCTGACCTCAAATTCAACCCACAGCAACCCATTGCTCCAACCCACAGAGTTACTGGTGTGTGCCACCAGATCCACCTTGCCCCTCCCCTGTCTATGTCCCACTGGACCCTCTGGAGTAGGCAGGGCAGGTTAGATAGCTCCCAAGAGTGTAATTATCTTATTAAAGACTTATTACTGTGAAGAGACACCTTGACCAAGGCAACTCATAAGTGAAAACAGTTAATTGGGGCTCACTTACAGTTCAGAGGTTCAGTCCATTATCATCACGGTGGGAGTCATGGCGGCGTGCAGACAGACACGATACTGGAGAAAAGCTGAGAGTCCTACATCTTGCAGGCAGCAGGAAGTCGACTGAGACACTGGGCGGTATCCTGATCATAGGAAACCTCAAAGCCCACCCCCACAGTGACGCACTTCCTCCAACAAGGCCATGACCCACTCCAACAAAGCCACACCTCCTAATAGTGCCACTCCCTATGAGCTCATGGGGGCCAGTTGCATTCATACCACCATAATAAGTGATCTGCTGCAGTGGCCCCAAAAGATGTCCCAATGCCCAGCTGTGGATAGGTTGTCCCCTGTGGCAAGGGGGCGGGGGGTTAAGGCTTTAAGATGAGATTGCCCAGGGAGATTCACAGGTAAGTCACATGCCATTAGGGTCATAAGAAACTTAATAGATTACCCAGCCAGTCTATTTAAAGGTGAGTCTATATGAGGAAGAAGGAGGCAAAAGTATGGCAGAATGGGAGAGGTGCTCCCACCATTACTGAACTGACGGTGGAAGATGGTGCCATAACTGTGCTGGTGTCCCTTGGTGGTGTGGGAGGTCCTTTTGTCTATGTGTTGCTTTTATTGGTTAATGAATAAAGAACCTGTCTTGGCCTGATAGGGTATAACTTAGGTAGGTGGGGAAAACTAAACTGAATGCTGGGAGAAAGAAGGGTGGAGTCAGAGAGACGCCATGTAGCCCCACAGGAGACAGATGCCGGAACTGTAGCTAGTAAGCCACAACCACGTGGCCATATACAGATTAATAGAAATGGGTTAAATTAAGATGTAAGAGTTAGCCAATAAGAAGCTAGAGCTAATGGACCAAGCAGTAATTTAATTAATACAGTTTCTGTGTTGGTATTTCGGTTCTGGGTGGCTGGGACAAATAAGCAGCCCCCTCCTATACCTTGGAAGCTGGCCAAGGCAAGAAAACACACTGTTTCCTCAAGGTTTAGGGATGCTGAACATACCCTGATGTGAGCATGCTGGACCCACATTGAAGGTGATAAATTTGTGTTGTATCAAACTGCTGAACTTGGGACTGTTTGTTACAGCAACCACGAGAAACTAATGCACCTGCCTAAGGCCACAGGTAGAGAGGGAGCTGCAGCCTTGGTGTTCCCCGCAGGGCACCGTTAACAGGGCTCAGAACATTTTTGCTAAGATGAGGGAATGCCATTTATTTGAAAAATCACACCAACGGGAGCTAAGGTTGAGGCTGGAAAGTCATTGTTGCTTTCTCGGCCTTAGCTTCTTGTGACCTAACAGCCCCTGGCATACCTGTGAGTCTCCTATAAAGTGAGATCAATAACACCTACCCTTCTCCCCTGTGTTGTGTGACAAAACTTTTCCTGGGGAGATTCTACACACACACACACACACACACACACACCCACGCGTACACACACACACACACACACACACACACACACACACACACCCCAGATAGGGATTCTCATAACAGACTAAAGTATGGATACCATCAAAGTCCAATTTGGTGAATGGTGAACCAATGAGTTTTATTAGGGTTCTTTACAGGAGCTGACTCAAAAGCAGCTGCATCACCAAGCCCATCCTCACAGACCTGGGAACCTGGTCACACTACACAGCCTGCAGGCAGCTCAGGAGGATGTAAAGTGTCCTTTCCAGGTGGCTCAGTTGGTCTAAACCTCTTCAGGCAGCTCAGTGGGTTTCTGCTTCTTCCAGGCAGCTGGTCCGGTCTGAGGATCTTTGCAGCTCAACTTCTTTCCATCTGAGGGAAACTCTCCACTTTCATTGCCTTCTCTGGCAGGGAGGAGCCTAGTGAATCTGGTCGGTTTCAGGGACTTCCTGATGCTCTTGTCTACCTTCCTGTTTAAGGAGCTTCCCTGCAGGATGGAATGTTTCAGTCTCCGAGGAAACTGATGCACGACACTCTCATTGGTGTGTGTTCAACGATAGTGTGTGCCTGACTGCCCATACCATGTAATGGTTTGCGGTGGGTAGGGCTGTTGCTACAGGAGAAGCCAAAAGAGACAGGAGTGGGTGTGTACGTGGTGGTGAATTCCAGCATGCTCTCAGGAGACGTCTGCCTCACTTCCACCAGTTCTGGGTAGTTCTTCATCCGGGTGAAGGACTAGGAACACAGCAGAGTGTGTGTGGCCTTTTCCAATCAAGCATTCTCTCTTTTTTTATATGTGGAAAAAGTTGAGGACAAGGTCTCTTGATGGTTTCTTGTAAAGACTGCCCCATAAAGAACACTTGGCAGTCTCCTCTGGTGGGTAGATGTCTGTCCTTACAATTTATGCATTTTTCCTCAAAGTCGGCCCTTGTCACCTTTAGTGAAAGGCCAGGCAGCTTACAATAAAGGCTGAGAATACAGAGAAACCACTAAAGCTAAGAGCCACAGCAAGGAGCAGGCCCTCCAAGAGGGTCCCTAAGGAGGCAGTGTCAGATTCTGAAAAGCAACAACTGAGCAGCTCTGTCACTGTGAACTGTGTATAGGCTGGGGTGTGACTCAGTTGGGGGAGTGCTTGCTTAGCATGCAGGAGGCCCTGTATTGGTTTGCCAGCGCCATGGAAATCCTGTGTGATAGCACAGGCCTCTCATTCTGACACGCTGGAAGTGAAAACCGGAAGATCAGGAGTTCAGGATCATCCTCAGCCACATAGTGAGTCTGAGAATCTTGCCTGAAAAGAAAGAGTGCTGAATAAGGTCGTCAGTCTTGAGTGTGATGTGGGCCACGCGCAATCGCATAAACCTGTCTGTTATATTTCTAGATCAACCCTCTGAGGAAGGAAGATGAGGGAGTCTACCACTGTCACGCGACCAATGCTATTGGCAAGGCCCAGTCCCATGGCAGGGTGACAGTCCTCGATCTGAGCAGATACAAAAGCCTCCACTCCCCAGTTCCAGCTGACCTACTGTGAGGAACACGGTACACAGCCCTCGTCATTTCTGTCCCCCTCCCAGTAGCATGAGAGACGCAACTGCTGCTCCACTGATTTCTCAATGAAAACCAGGTTGGAGCAGCAGCCTCAGTGCGGGTCACGTCCATCCTTAGGGCAGACAGACAAGCGGGAGCCGAGTACGTAGTCTCAATCGAGCTTCTGCTCAAAAGTCATGTCATATTTGCAGATGGATCATGGCCATGGCAAGTCACACAACTGTGCTAGGTGGATGAAGTGGGACACACACACACACACACACACACACACACACACACACCACTCACTGGAGCCAAAGGTATGGGAGTTACCATCATGAACAGATAACACTGTCAAGATTGACCAGCAAGGTCTAACAGAGCAGGAAAAATTAGTAATAAGTGTAATTGGCTTTCTTTCCTTTTTAAAATTTTTTATGTGTATGAGTATTTGCCAGCATGTATGTATATGTGTCACATGCGTGCTTAATACTGTGGAGACCACAAGAGGGCATTGGGTCCCCTGGAACTGAAGTTACAGATGGTTGTAAGCTGCCATGTGGGTGCTGGGACCTGAATCCAGGTCCCCTGCAAGAGCAGCCAGTGCTCATAGCTGCCGAGCCATCTGTGATAGACATTCTTAAAAGCAGAAGAATTTTGCTGTGGTTCTAACCCCTTGCTCCTTTTGACTGCTTTCGTTGGACTGCCTTCTGTCAGTTCTGTAGGATGTGTGGAGAAATGAGAACCATCACCACATTCAGGGAGTGTGCCATGGGCATGAGACAGGAGAGTCTTTACATTGGGGAGATTGAAGGAAAAATGTCACCGAGGAAATGGCACTGGGGTTGAAGGACAGGTATCTGTAGGCCAGCAGAGGTCCTAGGAACAGGGAGAAAAACATGGAAGTGCAAAACCATAGGACTTCAGCAAGGATGGGAAATCAGATCTTACAACTTGTCTTTCTAATACTCAAGTTTCCTGTTACGCATGATACACACAATATGTGTTGTTTTTATATCGTTTATAATAACGTGGTTTACATCTACGTCTTGAGCTCCCTCTACAGCAGGCAGGCACTGTTGGACAGCTCTTGGTTGTGCACCTCCTGGAATGAAATGCTTACAACCACTGTACAGCCATATCGGGGCTTCTTAGGGCTTGAGACGTCCTTGCCTATAAGCTGGAGTCTGCTTCCCTGGAATATCTGGCCTTTGGTCTTAAATATTCTCACTGCTCCAGGACTGCCCCGCACCCCATCAGCCCTGCCTTCATCCCTAAGTGAGGAGGGCTTTGGACCCCAGCATCACGTCCTCCACCTTGCATGTAACACACAGATCATTACAACAGAGCAAGCTTCTGCCTCTAATGTCTCCCCTTTTCCTTCCCAGGCTTCTGGAGACACCGGTCACAATATGATGGTGACATCAAGGAGTGGATCATTTTGCTCTGTGAAAATCTGGGGAGACTGCCTGTGGGTGACTGCTTTTTGTATGTTTTTTAAGAAAGGAATGCAAACTAGATTCTTACGCAGATGTAGTTTTTAGCAGGGCAGACCTTGGGGAGACACATGCATGTCTTTTTTATATTTTTGGGATGAATCGTTCTAGAACAATTCTTTTTTAACTCTTTCTGCCCCAGGATGGGTCGCACACTGTGTGTTTGTAATTCTAAAGGGCTCCAAACAAGGCATGTGCCGACTGACTCATGACTTGGTGTCTGTGACTTAGTGGGTGCTCTGTGACTGTGTGTCATGAAGGGAAGGGGGGTCCCTTGCCCCATCCGAGGTGACTAGAGTGGGTGTTTTCCCTCCTCTGGGTTGTGGTTTCCACCTGTGACCACAGCTTTGGACTGAATGCTCCTCAAACTCACTGCAGCCCCACCTTCCTTGAGTGACATGGCCCTAGGGAATAGGGCCCGGGCATTCTTTTCAAAGTCAACACTTCATTCCTGGCATGGACAGCTTGGGTGGCTCTTCTGCTCCTCCTCTCTGTTGTAAGGAGATTTAGCTATAGGTGAGACCCTCTGCCAGACTCAGGAGCTGCTTGAGCAAGCCGTGCCCTTGTTAGCCCAGTATTCTCCCAGCAGACGGGCAGCAGACACCTGACTTCTGCTTGGCACACTGAAGAAAGGAAACAGTGTCATCTGTAGGTGGCGGGGCCACACTGTAGTACAGTGCATTTGTCCTTTACCCAGGCAGAAGCCCCACTTAATGAGGAAAAGAAAAAAGAAGCTCTCTGGTCTGCAGGTTCTAGGGACTATACTTTGTTTCTTTGTTTGTTTGTTTCTTTCTTTCTCTCTTTCTATATTTTATTTATTTATTTTTTTGAGACTGGGTTTCATTGTAGCCCTGGCTGTCCTGGAACTCACTCTGTAGACCAGGCTGGTCTCGAACTCACAGAAGTCCACCTGCCTCTGCCTCCCAAGTGCTGGGATTAAAGGCGTGCACCCAGCTGCCTGCAGATTCTTACCATCAGGGTTGGGGGGTCCCTCACTGTAGACAGGCCTGACTGTTCACAAGATGCTGCCCCATGCATGGGCCCAGCCATGGCAGACAGAGCAGGGATTTCTGCCCTTCTGCCTCTCTGCAGCAGCCAGGCTCAGAGAGCAGGTGCTCTGCCAGGGGTGACAGCCTTTGAGTGGGGGCAGAACTCAGCCACTTCCCTGGCTCAGTTCCCCCAGGATGACCTTGAACCAGGGAGGGGAGGGGAGATGCTGCCTCACCGTCTGGGCCCAAAGCTCATCCCGGCTCCCGGCTTCTGCTCACACTCTTGCTGCTCGTAGCAGCTCTTGTTAGAACTGGGTTGCTGCCATCAATCCTGGGATGTTGTCACTTTCGTGTGCTGCCCACGCAGAGGGGGACAGGTTGGAGACTCTGGAAACATGGTATCCATGTGCATATTCACTGTGTGACCCTGGGCAAGTCCAGGTCCTTTGTGGGCTCTGTGTCCTCAAGCGGGTGTGTGGGAACCCTTGTTCTGTGTAAAATCGGAAAGGACATTGGAAGTTGCTGTCGGGATAGGACAGCTAGGGGATCTGCTGTGTCTACACCCGAGTTGGCCCCTCCTGCCCCTCTCAGTTCCCCATCACGGTTATCTCCATGCCAAATGGCCTGTTCTTAACATCCTGTGATTTGAGTGGGTTGGAGATGCCATGCTCAGATGCTTAGTGAAGTGACATTAGAAGGATGTCACCTTGGAGACACCTGTGGAGTGCAGAGAAGGTGATATATACTTTGCTTACATGATGGTGGTAATTGCAGCATGCAGAACATGCAGACTCACTTGGTCACCTCAGATCTGCATTGGATGTAGGAGTTCCTGGTGGAAGTGCTGAGTGTCAGGACCTTTGGGGGCTGGGTTATGTTATGTGTCACATCTGAGTGACATAGGTAAACAATGCATGCTACGCTGTCTGAAACGTTCACCAATGTCTAAAAGACTGAATCAACGTGATTGTTCAGCCCAGTGGCTTCTCACTCTGGGAGGTCCAGGGGCCCTTCCGAGAGCTGGAACACTTGCCATGACCATCACCATTGGAAGCACAGTTACCTACACACCCAACCCTGTTTGTATAGATGTCGTGATGCTGCAGCCTGTGCACCCTGACAATAAATGTCTTTGGGGTGGACTCCTTACTCTTTCCACCCTGGGAATGCTGCTTCAGATGCTAGATCCAGGTCCCACCCATCCATCTTTCTCGTCCTGTGTGCATCTTGCCCCTGTTTTTCTGCTTACATTAGCTACTTCCACCCAACCCTCCTCACCTCTCCCACCTGGGCTGTGGCTGCCCCCTTGCCTGGTACCTATTTTCAGTTTTTGTTTTGTTTTGTCCTTGCTTAGAGACAGGTCTCACTGTATAGTTTAGGCTGGCCTGGAACTCCATATGTAGACCAGGCTGACCTCAACTGACAGAGATCTGCCTGCTTTTGCCTCCCAAGTGCGGAGATCTAAGGTATGTGCCCTACCAAGCCTAGCCCCCTACTTGCAGGGTTTTTTGTTTTGTTTTGATTTGATTTATTTTGAGTGTGGATGGGTATTTTGTTTGCATATGTATGAGCACTGCCTGCATGCAGTACTCACAGAGGCCAGAAGAGGGCATCAGTTCCTCTGAAATTGGAGTTACATGGTTGTGAGCCATCATGTGGGTGCTAGAAAATGAACCCAGGTCCTTTGTAAGAGCAAATGTTCTTTGCTGCACCACCTCTCCAGCCCCCTACTTGTCATTTTTAACCAGCATTAACCATCCACTATTAGCCATTTAACATCCACTATTCCCAGCCTGGTCCTTCTGAGTCTCCTGGACTTGCATCTTCATGTATTTTAGTGCATGGAATTTAGTGATTTATTCACTCACCATTCTAAACTCTCATCTCCCATAGGCAGAGTGAGGAAAGGGGTCAGGTACCAGAAGGTTCAAGTCGCTAGGTGAGAGAACAGAAGGTGTGCCAGGTGCCCGCCAGCTGTGGCGCGAGAGCTTTCTGAAGGCTGAGCCACCCACTGCCCAAAAGAAATTTAGAAAGAGATAACAGCCACATACTTTTAATGATAGAATTTTAAACTTGTTTATTATTATTATTATTGATACTCGGTACACCTAATCTATAACTTCAGTTTATCATAGACATGTATAGGGAAAATGTAGCATAAGTGAACTGGGAGATCGATGTGTTTGCTGTACAAGTGTGTGGTCCTGCGTTTGATTCATCCACAGAACCCACATGAAAAAGCCGGCCATGGTGGTGCAAGCCTGCAGTCCCAGAACTGGGGAGGTAGAGATGGGGCTCGCTGTCTAGACAGCCAGGACTAAGCAGCAGGCTGCCAGCCAACGGAAACCCTGCCTAAAAAAAATAAGGTCAGTTCTGAAGAATGACATCTGAGGTCACACTTCCACACTCATGTGTGCACCTGCATGCTGGGTTCCTGTATACCATGCACGCTTATTCATCTGCACAAACATGTACACACATGCAGACGAAACACAGTCTGAAAAGGTGTCTTTGTGGAGTCTTGGGATGTGTTCTCTGCAGAGAAGTGGGTACCGCAGTAATTCTAAAGCCTATATTCAACTCCAAAGTGTTCACTTTTTATCCTAAACCACCAAAGGGCTGGGCTTTAGTACGATGGATATTTTTGCAACAGGTTTTGCTATGAAATTAATCCCTATTTTTAGAAAATGCCACCCTGCTGTCCCCCAAGATTGAGGATGTAGGCCAGACAATCAGAGTCATCCAGGAGGGAACGGTCTCCTCTAATAGCTATTCTCATTCTCCGCCTTCGCTGGGGCCTCGTGAACATTAAGTCAGAGAGTGGGTATTATGTGATATTTTAATTAATTAAGGGAAACCACATTGCTCTGGTGTCTGTGGCTTAATGAATTCAGGATATGGAGCCCAGCACCATGCATGCCACAGTGGCTCAGGGGGGCCGGCTCCTCTCCCCTGGAGTGTGAATGCCATTATAGGTCAGGGCTGCCTGTGAGCTTGCCTCTGACTTGGTAGCCTCCTGGCCGAGAAGTGCCTGGTTCCCACAGTGCCTATCACTGGCTGACTGTAAAGTCCCTGGGAGGATGTGTCAGGCTAGGCACAGACAACACCATTTGACAGAAGAGAGACATGCACGCATGTCCACTGGGGTCCAGGAACCAGTGCCCTGAGGTTAGCAAGGGATGGCTGTATCGTGTGTCTTTTGCTTATGGCCTCCTTCCTCCATCAGTTAGGAAGCACACTATTTTTGTCCAGTTCCCTGCTGCAGCCCCAGCACCTAGCACAATTCCCAGCTCACAGAGAAACACTTAATAAAAGGTGTTGAATGAGGGAATAAACAAACTGATCCCCTTTCCCTTGTTCCTAAGCCTGTTCCTCCAGCAAGGTTCCCCATTTGTCTCCCCACCCCTCCCACCCCCACAGGTTCTCATATACTCTAGGATAGCCTCAAACTTGATATGTGGCCAAAGGTGACCGTGAACTTATGGTACTCCTGATGCCACTTCTAGAGTGCTTGGATGACAGGTGTGTGCCACCATGCCTGATTATATGTGGTACTGGGGACCAAACCCAGTGTTTCATGTATGCTAAACAAATACTCTATTGGCTGACCTCTCTCCCCCAGTTCAAGGCTCCCTTCTGCAATAGCTGGCAATCCCCACCCCCCCACACACACTGGTTACCCCAATCAAAAGGGGCTACGTTTGACTCTCGTCTGGCACCATCTGTCGTCTTCTTGCCTTACCCTGCTTCCTGGCTGGTCAGGATCCCCCTTGTGCCACACCCTGTTCAAGCTAGTGTTACGTTGGCAAAGCAACAGTGTCCGGCACAATCTGCCCCAAGTCCATTGTCCACATAGAAGTGAGTGACCTTTAGACGTTGAATCTGAGCCATCCCTTTAAGACTGCCAGGGCTTCCTACTGTGGGGCACGGCTTCCTTAGGGTAACAGGCAGAGTGCTCCAACCCCTGACTACCTACCCCCCTACCCAGCCTCCCTGTTCTTGTGGGAACAGTTTACCTGTCTCTCCATCTCTGTGCTTCTTACAGGCTCTGGCTTTCCCTCTCCCAGACAGGCCTGCCCCTTCCCAGTGGCCTTCCCACCCTTCCCAGTGGCCTTCCCACCCTTCCCAGTGGCCTTCCCACCCTTCCCAGTGGCCTTCCCACCTCCCCCTCATCCAGCAGGATCTTGTGTCCCATTTGTGCTGGGCCTTGCCCTGGGCTGAGGAGTGCAGCAGGCAGAGGAGAGAAGGAGTCCCAGATTGTGTTAACCCTGCCTAGCCGCTTAGCAAATGATTGGCGGCATTCCGGGGGAGGGATGCTTTGTATGAGCCAGTGCCTTGTGGGTACATCTCCCTAAGGGACCCCTGAGAGTAGAGGGGAGCTCTGAATGAGCTGGTGCTTTGTGATATATCTCCCAGAGAACACCTGAGGACAGACGGGAGCTCCAGATGAGCCGATGCCTTGTGGGTACATCTCTCAGGGGACCCCTGAGGGCAGTGAGCCAGTGCCTTGTGGGTACATCTCCCTAAGGGACCCCTGAGAGTAGAGGGGAGCTCTGAATGAGCTGGTGCTTTGTGGTATATCTCCTCCGAGCTCCAGATGAGCCGGTGCCTTGTGGGTACATCTTCCAGGGGACCCCTGGGGACAGACGGGAGATCCAGATGAGCCGGTGCCTTGTGGGTACATCTCCCAGGGGACCCCTGAGGGCAGATGGGCGCTCCAAATGAGCTGGTGCACGCGTGACATCTTGGCCCCTGCACTCCCACTTGCCCCTGCCCTTGTCACCCTGCCACCCCGTTCTGCAATTGTCTTACTCGCAGACTGAGCTCCCAGCAGGCTGTCTTGTCTGATTCACTTTCTCCCAATGGTCCCAAAGGACATTTTTTTCCTCTTTCAGATCAATGAAGGATCTGAGCAAACTAGTAGAAGTGGGGACCACCAGAGGTCAGCCTTGTACCCATAATGATGCCAACCCACATGGAGGTGCCTTGGTGGCACTGTTGTGGATTGGGGGCCACAGACTTGAGCTTAGAGATTTGATTAGACGGGCTCCTAAGTACACCCCTGTGTCTGGCCCCTAGAGCAAGCTCATGGAAAACTGACCCAAATAAGCGTTTAACTAAACCTCCCAGAGGCAGAGTGACGGCTCCAAGGTGAGGAGCGCTTGCTGCTCTTCCAGAGAACCTGAGTTTAGTTTCAGCTCCCATGTCAGGCAGCTTACAAGCCGCCTGTAACTCCTACTCGAGGGCGGTATTTGATGCCCTCTTCTGGCTTCTGCAGGCACCCATGCACACAGGTACACACACAGACAGGCACCCATGCACACAGGTACACACACAGACAGGCACCCATGCACACAGGTACACACACAGACAGGCACCCATGCACACAGGTACACAGACAGGCACACATACATGTACATAAATGTTTTTAAATAAAGAAAAACCTCTCAATTTCCATGGCTTATGGAAAAATAAATAAATACAAACCAACTGCCTTGCTTTACAGTACTGTTTTAAGGCCAAAGCAGTGCATGAAGGCACCTGGAACAGCACTTGGCTACGGATGAGCGTGGTAGCAGTCTGGAGGAAGGAGGAATGGATGCATGGATGGCTTTCAAACTACAGTATCTACCACAGCTCAACCTTGCAGGCCATGTGCTAGACTGAAGGTCGATGCCCAAGGAAAGCCCCTTCCTTGTCTGAGAGGATAGTCCATCCTGGCAGGGGACACATGACAGTGGGGTGTGAAGTGGCCCGTCACACTGTGTCCACGTTTCTTCAGGAAGAAGAAATGAATAGCAGTGCCTACCCTGCTCTCTTCTTTCTCCCTTTCTCATTTAGTCTGAATGCCCAGGCCCTGGGATGACAGCAGCTACGTTTAGGGTGAATTTTTTTCCCAATTTAGCTATCACTTCTCTGGGAGGCTGAGATGGGCCAGTCAAGCCGACAATGAAGATAAACCATCATAATCAGAAAACCTCACTACAGTGTAATGGGTTACAGGATGGTTGCAGAGACGGCTGCAATGGTCTCTTAAGAGAAATACATGGAAGATATTGAGCCAGGGCCAGGCCAACCTTAGAGAAGTCTTACAGGAAGGGAGACATGAGACCCAAACCAACCTACAACCCTCAAGAAGACGTTTCAGACCAAACCCAAGTCATGGCCATCTTTATAATAGCAAAGGAAGGTGGAGATACAGTTCCATTGGTAGAGACTGTTTAGCATGCACAAAGCCCTGAATTTGATCCGCAGCACCTCGTAACACTGGTTGTGGTGGTACACACCTGTAATCCCAGCACTCAGGAGGTGGAAGCAGGAATATCAAAAGTTCAAGGGCATCCTTGTTTACACAGCAAGTTCTAAAAAACAAAATCATTTTGATGACAGGTTGTTGAAAAGATAACCAGGGCATAGCATTCAGAGTGTAGCATTTCCTGAGCGTTCACAGACAGTAGCTTTCACGGGTAGGACATTCAAAGACTGTAGCATTCATAGACTGTAGCATTTACAGACTGTAGCCTTCACAGACTGTAGTGGTCACAGACTGTAGCATTCAGAGTGTAGCATTCACAGGTTGTAGCATTCATAGGCCATAGCATTCACAGACTGTAGTGTTCACAGGTATGGCATTCACAGACTGTAGTGGTCACAGACTGTAACTTTCACAGACTGTAGTGTTCACAGAGTGTAGCATGTTCAGACGGTACCGTTCACAGAGTGTAGCGTTCACAGGTATGGCATTCACAACAAGCAGACTTAAAAACTTGGAAGGATTTGTAAGCACCATAAACTACGACAGAAGACAAGGAGACAGCTGGACTCCAGCTTCTGAACTTGACCTGCAGGCCTGAATTTTCCATGACTACCACCATGGTGTGTGTGTGTGTGTGTGTGTGTGTGTGTGTGTGTGTGTGTGTGTGTGTGTGTGTGTGTGTGTGTGTGTGTGTGTGTGTGTGTGTGTGTGTGTGTGTGTGTGTGTGT